>OZ043934.1:0-185000 GCA_964056405.1 Acronicta alni | reverse complement strand
GTTCACATCTGAAAATAGAATACTATATTATCCAAAAATTCGGGTCCATACACAACACACACTTGGATCATTGTTGGACATGCAGGATTTAATGAAGTATTGTTATGTAGATGAATACAAGCAGACATAATACGTGAGGCGTCGCATTTACCCTCGGGGTCAAGCAGTCGGTCGATGGCGAGGTGCGCATGCGCCAGAGTGAAGGCGTGGTCGAGGCGCGCATGTGCGGGGCGCGCCACCACGGCGGCGTAGTCGAACAGCTGCGGCCGCCAGCGGTGCAGCAGCGCGTTGAACGCGAGCCCGTCCGACCACGACGTCGTGAAGTTCTTCACGTTCACTCCCGCGTAGTTCTGTTGTTCACACGACACGAACTCTCAATATTATTATGAACATAATAGTTACGTTTAGTGGATTCTAAACAACTGATTATATTATTTAACATAAAATTGCTTTCTTCCACTTCGAAGTGGTTGCAGTAATACTTTTTGGAGAATTCAGTATGATAAGATACAGACCTGCGTGTGAGTGCGGCACCAGGCCAGCAGCGTCTTCTCCAGGTTGGTCTGCTGCAGCTCAGACATCAGCTCCTTGAGGTGATAGTGCACCTGCCAGTGCAGGATTATACTCCATACCAAACCTGCAAAAATAGGAAACATTTTCAGACCTGTCCTCGGTTCAGCACGACACAATATACAGTCCATGTAGATTTTTCATAAAAAAACGTACAATAGGAATCATTCTTCTATGAACTGTACGATAGCTATATGAAATCTAGGCCATAGTAATCCGAGCTTGTTCCGCGTGCAAACTAAGTGTGGGTGAGGATGTGGCCACTGGCCATGTACCTAGCGTCAGCTTGGGGTTGGCGTCGACGATGTCGTTGCTGCTGATGTTGACGAGCTTGACGCCGTTGTTGTCCAGCACCTGCAGCGCCGTGTTCACGTTGTTGATGTGGTGCACCCGCATGCGCCCGCGCTCGCGCTTCTGCAACACACACAATCGGAAATTTAAAACCCTGGATCCTGGTCTTAAAAAAATCTAATTTTATAAGAGTAAAAAGTACAGATTACTTATCTCTGCTAGACTATAATAAATAAACATGTGTATTTCACGCAAGAACAAAAGAACGTAAACGTTTCTCCAACAAGACGCAAGGGCATCTGTGTGTGGCGGAAACAGAATCATTTTATTGTAAATTTTTTTAACAAACATTTCTTCACTTTAGGATTATCACTTTCGTAGGTGAGTTTACAAACAATTATTGACATACACAGACCCGGAACCACCACCTGGTGTAGAACATATTTGACCCGTGCGGAGTTCGAACCGACAAATCAAACTTTCAGCACAGATGGTCGGTCAAACACTAAACATGCCATATATATCTACATATTATGCAAAATTATTAATATGTAAGTATAAATATTATTTATTTATTTATGGATCAACATTGAGCTGCTTACACAAATTATTAAATTAATATAATTTTAATAATTATGAAGTAATTGTCATTAAAAATATTTTAGGTAAATAAAAATACCTAAAATATTTTTGTAAATTTTTTGAGGCATGTACAGAAGGTCAATCTATCCAAAACTGTCAATTTCCCCATTGAAAATGAACCTTATTATTTGGTATTAAAATTGAAAATCTATCATAGAAAATTGATAGATTGGGGTAGCATGACGTGCTGGCCTCTGTATATGCCTCACCTCGGAGGCGTCAAAAATATTTAGGTATATTATGTAAGTAATGTATAGGTAAGTATTAATATATAGTCCAACTGTGGACAACTTCGTGGACAATAATAAATGGTCATCGATCGAGTACAGTTGTACACTAACACAACATTCCCTCACTCGGTTCATTGGTAGGTACCTACTAGATTCATACAGCTACACTACACTACACATTTGCACACAAAGGTTGGACGAGGCCGAGACTAAGCTAATTTGCACAAATCAAAGAGAAAGTGAAAGTTGACACAAAGGAAGTGCAGGATTTAGCAGCTAATGGACTTCAGCAGCACCGTGCACCACACGTCACCACACGAACAGGTCTTGTTCACCATACACATTGTATAACTTCACACATCGCAAATACACTTGAACATAACTGACACTGACAGTAAGACCATACTGTGTGTACGAGTTGACATTTTTAATTTACTCTCCAGAATATATTCATTTTTTATAGTACATATAGGTACCACTATAAGGTGTCAAACAAGCATACGGCCCACCTGATGGGAAGCGGTTACCGTAGCCTATAGACGCTTGTAACACCAGGGGTATCACTTCCGCGTTGCCAACCCTGTAAAACGAAAGAGGAAGAATAGTAGGGTTGGCAGTATATGAGTCAAAGTCCCGCCACTGCCAACACAACGTTTCCTCGCGGAGCACTGGCGACCTTGCTCTCCATAAGGAACACAACACAGCTCAAAGCAGTGTTACTTCGATTTTCTGCAAGACGGAGGTACTTCCCCAGTTGGGCAACTCAAATTTGAGTGGAATTACTCCCACTCTTAAAATCTTGACGAAAATAGAAAGTAAACAAAAAAGTGCATTAGTATATATAATTAGCTGAATCAAGCGACAAATACTCACATATTGCTGCGCAGTGAGAATCTCCAGCAGCGACAGCAGGATCTCCCCGTCCCGCAGGTCCAGGAACAGGTCCTCCACCAGCGGCTTGTCGTTCTGTAACGTAGTAAAAACTATACTTACTTAACTTACGACCATAATATAGCGGTTTGACGACGTCTGTGGTCTAGTGGTTCGAGTACCGGACTGCTGATCATTGTGTGGGTAAAACATGAGTATTTGTGTTTGTCTGGGTGTTTCTTATGTATTATAAATAAGTATATATTTACAAAAAAAAGTATTTAAGTATTATATTCATTGTCTAGTACCCATAGTACAAGCTCTGCTTAGTTTGGGACTAGATGGTGCTGTGCTGAAAATGTCCCAAAAATATGTATAAAAAAAAAAGTGTCGAGCAATGGTGTCGCGGATGAGTGCTTATGGTCATCATCATTGCGTATAGCAGTCGTCCTGCATGGATCAAATGTCTATATCTAAGTTTTTCAGCCAGGTTGCGGCGGCTGGTGTGAGTTTGTGGACTTCCGACATTCCACCGGGAAAACAACGAAGTGGGCATTCGTTTCTCACATGCGACAGGGTCTGGTCAGGTGCTCCGCAATCGCACTGTGATGACTCCTTTAATCCCCATTTATGGAGGTAGTGGTTAGTTTTCCCATGATTGGAACGGAACCGGTTCAGTCGGGTCCAAGATTTACGATCCGAGTCGAAACCTGGAAACTTCTCAGTGCTTATGGTGACTTTGAAAGCACAACGCAGCGTAAATTGATCGCAATCTCTTATATGCATAAGCCTTATCTGCATAGGCCTTAGCAGAACAACTTTTTTTGGGAAATACCTACGGGATTGGGAAAAATGTTACCATCGCGAGTATCGCCGCGGTTACAGCTCGTATTTTATACAGCTTAATTTCAAGACATTTAGACATTTATTTGCCAAACTAAGTGTACATTATAGGTGTTATATAATAATTAATAACATAGTTCTCTTAAACTTAGTCGCCTTTTTCAGGTACTGCAAAATTTGAGGGCTTAATAATTTTATTAGTCTACGTTGAAGGTATAGAGAGCATGCAAAGATGAGTAAAAGAAGTAGATCGCCGTATTAATTACTAAAAGGTTTATATTAATTATTATTATATATTATTATTTATTGTTGTTATTTTTTTATTATTATATTAATTTATTTTTTATTATTTATGATTTTTTTATTATAATTAGTTTATTATATATAATCTATATATTAATCATGTATTATTATTATATATCAGTAATTATTATTATATAAACATAGTTACATTAGTTCTTTCTCGGTTTTAATCCAAAAAATTCTCCAATTGAGTAGAAGCAATGGTAAGTGAGGAATGATTTAAGTTTTTTGTTAAATATTATTGGTTTAGTTTCTGTTTTTATATAATTTGGTAACTTATTGTATATTTGTACTGCCATATAATATGGAGTTTGGTTGAGCATTTTTATCCTGGAGGGTGGTAGGTACAATCTATCTCGGTGGCGTGTGTTTATGTTATGTATTTCTTTTATCCTGGAGGGTGGTAGGTACAATCTATCTCGGTGGCGTGTGTTTATATTATGTATTTCTTTTATTCTGGAGGGTGGTAGGTACAATCTATCTCGGTGGCGTGTGTTTATGTTATGTATTTCTTTTATTCTGGAGGGTGGTAGGTACAATCTATCTCGGTGGCGTGTGTTTATGTTATGTATTTCTTTTATTCTGGAGGGTGGTAGGTACAATCTATCTCGGTGGCGTGTGTTTATGTTATGTATTTCTTTTATCCTGGAGGGTGGTAGGTACAATCTATCTCGGTGGCGTGTGTTTATATTATGTATTTCTTTTATTCTGGAGGGTGGTAGGTACAATCTATCTCGGTGGCGTGTGTTTATGTTATGTATTTCTTTTATTCTGGAGGGTGGTAGGTACAATCTATCTCGGTGGCGTGTGTTTATGTTATGTATTTCTTTTATCCTGGAGGGTGGTAGGTACAATCTATCTCAGTGGCGTGTGTTTGTTATGTATTTCTTTTATTCTGGAGGGTGGTAGGTACAATCTATCTCGGTGGCGTGTGTTTATGTTATGTATTTCTTTTATTCTGGAGGGTGGTAGGTACAATCTATCTCGGTGGCGTGTGTTTATGTTATGTATTTCTTTTATCCTGGAGGGTGGTAGGTACAATCTATCTCGGTGGCGTGTGTTTGTTATGTATTTCTTTTATTCTGGAGGGTGGTAGGTACAATCTATCTCGGTGGCGTGTGTTTATGTTATGTATTTCTTTTATTCTGGAGGGTGGTAGGTACAATCTATCTCGGTGGCGTGTGTTTATATTATGTATTTCTTTTATTCTGGAGGGTGGTAGGTACAATCTATCTCGGTGGCGTGTGTTTATGTTATGTATTTCTTTTATTCTGGAGGGTGGTAGGTACAATCTATCTCGGTGACGTCTGTTTATGTTATGTATTTCTTTTATTCTGGAGGGTGGTAGGTACAATCTATCTCGGTGGCGTGTGTTTATGTTATGTATTTCTTTTATTCTGGAGGGTGGTAGGTACAATCTATCTCGGTGGCGTGTGTTTATGTTATGTATTTCTTTTATCCTGGAGGGTGGTAGGTACAATCTATCTCAGTGGCGTGTGTTTGTTATGTATTTCTTTTATTCTGGAGGGTGGTAGGTACAATCTATCTCGGTGGCGTGTGTTTATGTTATGTATTTCTTTTATTCTGGAGGGTGGTAGGTACAATCTATCTCGGTGGCGTGTGTTTATGTTATGTATTTCTTTTATTCTGGAGGGTGGTAGGTACAATCTATCTCGGTGGCGTGTGTTTATGTTATGTATTTCTTTTATCCTGGAGGGTGGTAGGTACAATCTATCTCGGTGGCGTGTGTTTGTTATGTATTTCTTTTATTCTGGAGGGTGGTAGGTACAATCTATCTCGGTGGCGTGTGTTTATGTTATGTATTTCTTTTATTCTGGAGGGTGGTAGGTACAATCTATCTCGGTGGCGTGTGTTTATATTATGTATTTCTTTTATTCTGGAGGGTGGTAGGTACAATCTATCTCGGTGGCGTGTGTTTATGTTATGTATTTCTTTTATTCTGGAGGGTGGTAGGTACAATCTATCTCGGTGGCGTCTGTTTATGTTATGTATTTCTTTTATTCTGGAGGGTGGTAGGTACAATCTATCTCGGTGGCGTGTGTTTATGTTATGTATTTCTTTTATCCTGGAGGGTGGTAGGTACAATCTATCTCGGTGGCGTGTGTTTATGTTATGTATTTCTTTTATCCTGGAGGGTGGTAGGTACAATCTATCTCGGTGGCGTGTGTTTATGTTATGTATTTCTTTTATCCTGGAGGGTGGTAGGTACAATATATCTCGGTGGCGTGTGTTTATGTTATGTATTTCTTTTATCCTGGAGGGTGGTAGGTACAATCTATCTCGGTGGCGTGTGTTTATGTTATGTATTTCTTTTATTCTGGAGGGTGGTAGGTACAATCTATCTCGGTGGCGTGTGTTTATGTTATGTATTTCTTTTATCCTGGAGGGTGGTAGGTACAATCTATCTCGGTGGCGTGTGTTTATGTTATGTATTTCTTTTATCCTGGAGGGTGGTAGGTACAATCTATCTCGGTGGCGTGTGTTTATGTTATGTATTTCTTTTACTTTCATGAAATGATCAAGGTTTTGGAATACGAATATACAGGTGTCATATATGTATATTGATGGAAGTGTTAGAAGTTTGTAATTCTTAAAGAGCCCTTCTTTAAGAATTAAAAACTGCAGCTTTCTAAATTGTCTATATGGGCTAGGATTCGAATGCATTTCTTTTGTAATGTAAATAGGTCGTGCATATTTACGCTATTTCCCCATAGCAGTACCTATACCGTATCGTAGCCATGAGTATGCGTAGCCATGAGTATGCGTAGTATAAAATAAGCGGACAGCGCTGTTTTAAGATTAGTGCTACATTTGGTCGGAGTATACGTAACGGGGCACAGGAAAAAAGACAAAATTTAAAAAAAAAAAAATTTCATAAATTGTTTATTTTCTCGATTCTATCGTATAGAACACCTAAAAGTAAGGCGAAAAGCATCTGGTCCGACCAACTGTTTGTCGTAAAAGCGATGTCGAAGGGATTGTAAAGGCGTCAGGGACTTGGAAAAAAATCTTTTTTTTTTGTTTTTCTCAAATCGTTGTTGTCGTGATTCTATCGTATAGAACACCTAAAAGTAAGGCGAAAAGCATCAGGGTAATTTTTGTCTCCGACCAACAGTTTTTCGTAAAAACGATGTCGAAGGGATTGGTGTCTCAAATTTAGAATACAAGAGCGAGCGTAGCGAGTTCGGAACTTCGGGCATCCCGACTCGGATAGGTTAGGCTAGAAGGCAATTTTTTAAACCACCCAGAAGTAGTCCCGTCAATATTACCTCCGGAATCACTTGACCCCTTGACCTCAAAGTCAATTGTTCTTGACTGTAATGTCATTTGACCTTGACCTCAACGACACCAGACCTTGAGGTCAAGGTTAGTACCCTCAGGAGAATAGCTGATTTTGAGCTTCGGAAATTTGACCTTGACCTCAAGGTCATTGACCTTTAAGTCAAGGTTAGTAACCTCAGGAGAAAAACGGATTTTGAGCTTCGGAAATATGACCTTGACCTCAAGGTCAATGACCACGAGGTCTAGGTCAATGACCATTAGGTCAAGGTCAATGGCCTTGAGGTGTGCCATGGTGTTCCCCCACCCTACTACTCCCACATCCCAACTGGTCCCGATGAAATTTTCCTAAGTCTTTTTAACATAGTGCCCCGTTTCGTATCCACTGACCCTACATTTTAATTGAAAAAGGCCGTACGTGAATCTGGACTATTTTGATTTTATATGTTCGTTAAGTGCTTTCCAATTTATGTGGGTGTCAATATTTAAAAACATTGCATTATTTTTGCAGAGTACTATACAATCCAGAGCTGTTATTATTAAATTTCATGGTCTTCCTTTGCTTTAAGATACTATGTTACTTAAATTAATTTGGTTGTTATGATTGACCCTTACAATCGTATCATAAAATAATATTATAGGATATTTTATTTCACATTCGTCCAGTTCAATGACCAGCTCAGGAAAAGTAGACCAATTCAAAAATAAATAAAAAATCTAGTTCATTACTATATTACTGAATTACTTTCCCTCCAGGGGCGGGTATTAGCTTGTTTCGTCCAGCCACACCCACTCGACATAATTATAATTACGTGGGTAAGACCTATATCCTACGCGCGAGTATTAGCGACGTCAGTCAGACGTGACACTGGAAAAAGTAAAAACATTATTAATTTAGCACAATTTGTGCAATAACCGTCAATGAGTGTGCGTCGTGCGCGGTGTAGGCGCCCCGCACATTGTCACAGCTCGCACGTCCTGTTTCAGCTGTAGAGCTGTCTGCCATTGCAGCCAGCTGGCTTCCGCCAACAATTGACCTTAATTACTTCACATACATATTTTCACAGTGACGTATTGATGGCTAAAAGTTGAAAACAGTGGGTGTCCCACCTCTAGATTCTCGAGATATCAAGTGTGACCAAAACTTGAAACTTTCTACACGACCATTTGTGGCAGTTTGCGTTACCTATTAGTTCTTAAATTGAGGTTACTGCGCACCGTTAAGAGCTCAGGCAGACGACACGCATAGTTCATTTATTGATGGATGTGTCGATAGTTACCTATAAATGTTTACTCTTTCAGACCGAGCTGTCTGCTTCTTTCTTTCAATATTTCTTCGCAAAATATCACTTTCGCAAAAAAACCCAAGATTTAATTTAATTTGTTTCGTTTCAAACCTGTATTTTAAAGTTCAAAGAAAAGTTCGAACACTGGCCGGCGGCACCTGGGCCCTTTTTATATTACTATTGGGCCTGTTAAAAATATACTAACTTAAATGTCTTCATTGCTTATAAACGTACATTTCTTCCTTTTATTACATGAGTAAGTCGGCATAAAAGACGTTATTTTACCAAAGTAGGTTAATGAACACTTTGCAAAAGGGAGTTTTCGAGAAGGGATCGTTTTGCGAAAGGGACGTTGTAAGACTTGTAAGAAATAAATGTGAGCCATCGCAAAATTCACAACAGTATAAAAAACAATGCCATAGAAAAGCTGACACCAAGAAACTAAAGTAGTATGGTGGGCGAGACGACCAACCGATCGACACAATAAAACAATTTAGTCGAAGTAGTACTCCTACTCTACTAATACTACTTTTAGCTCCGCAACACCTACAGTTTAACGAGGAGCCCGATGTCTTTATGCAGACTTGGTACTTACTAGGTATAAATAAACTCAGACACAAGGTGCAATATTAGTAATAGAAACAGTACTTCACCTTCACTAGCTGGGAGTTTATCCATTTGGTGAACGTTTTCTTTTGGACATCTTCCCTTTCATCTGGAACAAGCAAACAGAATCATATTATTTGATCACTCATTTACATAAGTTTAATAATAGCTAATACATATTAATATAAAAAAGTAAGGTGCCTAAATTTGGAACTGCTACGGAAAATAACAATGGCGAGTAATTTAGCTGAAAAACATTGCGATGGGAAGCGGGGTTATTAATGATGATGACATTCAATCACCGTGGGTTCTGTCACAATGAACGGGTTTGAAGAAGGCCTCCCAAGTCTTAAGCAGCGTGAGCATAGCCCGGCACGCCACACGCAGCGCCCGCGCGACCACGGACACCAACCAGTGCAACACCGCGACCACCAGTATATTCATATGTATATGACACTCGACAATTAACGTATTGAATAAACAGTGCGCATAGGCAAGCTAGTTGTGGTTGTGCTCCCGTGTGCCGCGTGCCGTGCCGACTGATAACCAATAATATCGATGGATGACAGTGGTCCCTTTATCCTCGCTCCAGCGAACTTTATTGTCGCTTTGTTTGTCGCGTCCGTTGCATAATGTGATGTATCAGTGTGTCACGGCCTTCCACGATTTGCACTGCAAACCACTCTAGTAATAATGCTAGTTAAATCAGGTAACGTGCACTTAATTTGCTGATCAAAGATCGCACGAAAAGGAGGATTAGTCACCTGACGAAACCTTGGCACTTAGTCGTCTTATGAACATTAACTTTCAACGCGGCCTGATGGAAGTACTAGTGATATTTACGACATGATGGTGTATGACCTGTGGCGGCGCCCGCATCTTGTTTTCGGCTCGACCGCTCTTTTTTGTCACGGTCATATAAAATTGTTTTTAATAGATAGGTACAAGATATTATATAATATACTAATTATTTCTAAGATACTGCATATATTTACCGGGTGCGACCAATAGGTATAACGTGACGTAAGAAACGTGTCATAATCACACAGCGAAGTCTGGTAACTCGAGAATATCATTAGTAATAATCATTATAATATCTAAGAAAACCCTCATCACCAGGCCTGAAGAATTTCGAGTATACCATGGCCATGACTATAGTGCGATATTTAGTTGATAAGGATCCTGCCGCCTCCCCAGCTGGCAGAGGATCCATGGGGATAAATAAGGGCATAGCTACTAGACAGAATAAAGAAGAATGAGTGTCAGGGATGAACTTGGTTTCTTTAATTTTATTTATCCAGAACTTTTTTGATGCGATTGCATAAATGTCGAGAGTTACCTATTTTGCTAAGAACACTCCAACTCGACGACACAATCGTAAACAGCACAAACAAATGGATAACCGGCTGACTCAACATACATAGCACGGTATTTTGCAGTATTTGTGATCTAGGTATAGGCAGACCTATTCGCGGAACCACAATAACTTCTCGTCGTCTCCCTAATGGACATATCTCATATCAAACGAGTTACTTGTTCAGTATGTGTATCGTTCTTACTTGTATCTTATAGTTATTTATAATGTAAAGCTGACAGACAGCTTGGCACCAAAACTTCGTTCCGACCTAAACTATGCAGATCTGCTGCAGCGATCTTTCTGTATTTATAATTACCAAAAAAGTGTAAATAAGTATTCACTGGCGTACAAGGTATTCCGCAAAGAGTTGCACCAGCCGGGCGCGGGCGGCAGAAAGTAGTAGAAGCACGTAGAAGTGTTGTATCAGTGTCGGTCTCGTACAGTGCGGCGCGATCAGTCAAGGCCGTCATTGCTTAGCAACGTGTTAATTAGACGCGCAGAGAGTAGTCGTGCGAAACATTTAACAATTCTATCAAATTATGTTTAGCGGTTGGGTGGAACTAGCTATGAACCAAATTTAAGTTGCCTTTATATACTTTTGTGTATCGTAGACTACAAACAGTAATAGCACACAACATACACACCATCACGCCTACAATTCCACGAAGGGTTAGGCCGAGGTGTGCTAATGTACACCCACAGTTCGCCAGGTCCCATGTAACAGGGGGCGAACTTATTGCCATTTAACCATAGCATAGCTAATAATAGGTAGGTACCTAGGTACCTACTACGTAAAAGTTAATGATAAGGTCTGTAGTAGTTGCGTCATTGATGCCAATAACGGCAGTACCAACACGGCTGTTTTTAGGGAAGACACAAAACTACCAATCAATCACAGGACCTGGAAATGCGCGGGTTAACCGCTCAGATAAATTAGATAAAGGTACCAGCATAACTACAAATTATATTTTTATTGTCATTACTTGGTTAGGTTTATGAAAGCGGACATGACAGGCACAAACGGAGTTTTTAGTGGGTGCGACATTACCTCACCGTATCCCCGACGGTGTCGTATGCGCACAGGCATTTTCTCCGCCCAAAAAAAAAGGGCGGCGTAGTTTGTGTTGTTTACAGCGGGTGCAGCGCATGCGAGGGAGGGTCGTTGTGACATTGTTTATTTATTCAGTTTCCCTTCCAAGGCGGACACATGGACGCCTACGGGTAATTTACATCACATCAAAGTCAGTCAGTTATGAAAAATAGTTGTCTGTTTTTTTTGTGAAACTAATAAGTTATGCGACTGCCACGCTTGAGGTCCTGGGTTCAACTTCAATTCCCAGTTCGAGCAGTGTAATTGGGTTTTTCTATTAAATTCTCAGTAGAAGAGAACCTCACTATTAGTATTACACCTCTTACTATTTGTTTTACAGTAGGTATGTAATAAGTTATGTGAATTAAGTACCTAATAGATCATTGTGTCAGAAGTTCAGAACATAGATGTAGCACTGATTCATTTTACAATTATAGTTTCTTTTTTAAACGTGGGTGCGTTTACAAACACAAACTTTCACATATACAAACACTCGGACTTAGAACAAAAACCTGCAGGTCATACGAATATTTGTTCAATAATGAGGCAGTTACTGTATTGCTTTTTAAATTGATTCAAATTCAGTATTGGTGTATAAGTAACTGAACACGGTATAAAAGCAGGCTCAACGTAGATAAAGTATGTGTGATGGTGCGCGAAGATGCCGAAACATTCCATGTTCCACTGCGTAACAATTATTTCTACTAATTTCTCTTCATTAAGTCCTAGTGAGCGCGTGCGGCGGCGGCGGCGGCGGCGGCGGGATCGCAGCAGACGCTGCTCGGCTCACACACATGCTGCACATTCTATCAATCCGTTGCGCACGGGCGTGTCAATGATCCTACCACGACACAAAATTGGACACTTTGACCATATTATACAAACGGATAAAGTCTGTAATAATACGTGAGCTGCGGGTTGCCCATAAACAATCCAACCAGGCGCTGGCAAATTGGCAATTATCTATTATTACTTATGACTGCAAGAAGAGAATTATTTGTTGCAAGTTCTAACTTCAACAAATTACCCACATTACGTGTCCGGTAGTACCATACCAGTAGAGGTCATAATATTTTTATGACGGCACATCGTGCTGCGGTGAAGTCATCAGTTTAGCTTTTGTTTGTATGCAAGTTAGCGCCGCTGTCAACAGTGTCAGCAGAATTCCGGAAGTGCAGCGATTACGAGTGCGACTTGACGACGACACGCGAGACGCGACGGTTACGTCGCTCACTAATAGATACAGTGCCGTAGGATATGGCGCGCGTCGTGTCCGCAGCATAATAACTAGTTCCCATCAAGTTTTTTGTATGGACTCCTGCTGTTTCTGGGACTATGCCTTCACCCTCGAGGATATTTTAAACGAACTATTTCAAATGGTGTTCTTTTGGATCAGGGATCAGCGATTGAAAATATGCGAGAGGAATGATTATTATATGACCACACTAATATTTGTTACGTGCGGAAGTCGAACCCGCGACCCGTAACGCAAAAATCGATCATTATTATTCATATAATATTTATTTAAAATTATAATAATATTGATCTATTGTATTTTTATAGTGCAAGAAAGAATATACAATACTAATTAATTTAGAGGAGTGAGATAAGAAACGCGGCTCGTGAACTTGTGCGTGTGCGTGTGCGCATCTCGTCGTCTTGCACAATTACCGCGATGATGTCATGCCACTAATTTCATTGAGTGACTAAGTAACTATCGAATGAGAACTAAGAGATCGTTGAGCATGCAAGCTACGAGCGGACGAGCACTAACTGGTGTTAGAAGACTAGGCGGACACTGCTCCTGATGCCCAAGGAGTGCACCTACTTCACTACGGCTTATCATTTAACGCTTCATGCTCATCGGAACTTCACTAATTCTTCTCTGACGTACCATGAGCTATAAAAAATAGTAAATAGATAACAAGAGGTGTAAGATAGAGAGATTATGTTTTAGGAATTATCCTCAGCCTCACCTAAATAACTTTGTACATTCTACCTTCTTCATTCAATCTATGCTATTGTGGAATGCTCTCCCTGTTGAAATCAGATTGCTCAACAGTCGGCTATCCTTCAAACCCTGTGTGCAAATACTTGCTGGACAAAACCTTATTAGAATCTTCTCGATACTGATTTCTCTTGTTCATATACAATTACTACACATTATATATACACTATCTGTATTTCTATTATTTATGAGTAATGTATATTATGTAAGTTTACATTGTTTGTATCTTACCTCTCACCTCTAATCTTTGATACATCTACCATGACCTGCATCACCATAAGGTTGTCTAGTAAAAAATGTCTAAAGAATGAAGACCCCCTTTGTACACTTTTTGTATAAATAAATAAAATGAAAATTTCAGCTGTTACTGAGAATTCTTCTAACCATAACCAACTAACTTAACTGAATATCATTTTTCATGACCAGATTGAACCCAGGATGTCACTTAAAATGTTATGAATATAAAATTTCAATTATTTACACCTACCTAATTAAAATGTAGGAATTTTGAAAGACTTAAATGAAGTTGATGTGGATCCTAAAAAATCAATCAATCAAGTGTTGTAACAATTGTTTATCTATTGTGTCTACAATAATGTTTCCTCAACAAGTTAAAACAATCAGTCAATTGACCGCATGTTTGACATAGTGCTTAAGATGGTCACCTTGCCAACATTTTGTCTGGGTGTTGTGTTGTTCAAGTGTGTGTAAAAGTATATTATGTTAAATATCTAATAGTAATAAAACATAATAATAAATCATAACAAAATATTAATTTAGTATAATTATGTGTGTATCAGTGATACACAAGATACTGTTGATTTTGTCACACCCCGCACAAACCAGTCATACAAGGAAGAACATGATCTGCTGAAAGGTGAGCCCACCAGCATTTCATACACAGCTTTCTTCATCACAATTGGTGCATGACAAATGGTGCACAGTGCAGGAATGTACTTCTACACACACCAGTACACACACACTTGTTGACAAACTAATTCATTTCAATATCAAGATACAAATCATTAATGTTAGCTTGTTGATTGGAGAAACTAATAAATGTATAACAACAGCTAACTTTAACTCAACATAATTAAATGTATTAGCTGTAATTGCTACCTGACAGCTTTGTCATTTAGAATGGAGCAGCTAAAAAAAACTATTAAATTCTCAGTAGTAATTTTCAGCTTGAATTTTGGATTTGAGCCCAGTTAATGGCAATAGGCTCACCCCATGGGACCTAAACATACGAGTGAACTGTAGGTGTAGATTAGTACACCCCTGTCTAACCCTTGCTTGAATACAGGTGCGATAGTATGTTATGTTAACATCCTTAACTACTTGAGCCACTAATAATGCAGCAGGTATCATTTCAATATCAGACTGTGTATACTGTACAGAGACGCTTCTGTACTATGTCAATTTAAATAGATGGATAATCATTATATTTCTTCCTTATTCAACTCCTGAAATGAGTAAAGTAGGATCTTCTAACTTAACCATAGATGTCAGGTACCAACACCAAATTCCTTGGTAAGTATGTACCTGATATCATCAACAACACTATAGTGATATATGATTGTATTAAATTTGGAAACTAAGTCCAATCATCAAATGAAATCTGTTGGATAATCTTAAAAAATTCGAGAAGAGCGTGTTCCAAGTTTATCAGATGGCTATGTACACAATACATAGTTTGATAAGATAGCGGCAACAGCGGCGCGCGCGCGCGGCGGTGGCGGCGTCGTCGGCAGCAGGTGCCCGCTTGCATCACCAGACTATTGCACCTTCAACATTCGACTGTTCAAGGTCTTGTCTTGACCACTAACTTATTATGGTGGCGACGTAAAGCCCGACACTCCGGCACACTTACCTACGTAAGTAGGCTCCATTTTCTCCAAGCCTTATCGGTCTTCGACGCTGCCTTCTCAATCCAGTTTAAGTGATAATAAAAACTTTTTCTGAGACATGACAACACGCACACACACACCGCCACTCCCGAGTTGTAACTTTACCCCAAACTTTTCAAAACAAGAATATTCTCGGCCAGTCACACCGCCGGGCAATGTCCAATTTTAGTTCACTTTAATTATTAACACTCTATCCTTACTGTCGCACACAAAATAATAAAGATACTGAAACAACGTTAAAAAGCGTGGAAAACATCACAAACTGCAAAGTTTTCGAAACTACAAGTACAAAATGACATGACAGGCAGACGACGACGGCGCGGGCGAGTCGAGCGAGATGACAAGCAAGCGGGGGGAGGGAGCAGCGCGGCACGAATAAGTAGCATGCGTACATGAAAATAATGTAGCTGTGTACGTTCATGCGCACACAGTGATAAACGCAGGGTGACCAGAACAAAAAAATAGCACCTAGTGAACAAAAATAATAATTATCCTCAAGATACTTATTAAGTAATCTAAAGTACCTTCTACTTTCAGTTGAAGTGTTTGTATTTTTAGTTTGTTTAGCTGCGCCATCTATTATTTATTTATTTAGGTTTATAGTTCTACTTGAAATTATATTAATAGATGTCACTGTTTGAAATTTTATTAATAGATGTCACTCTTTGAATTATTATTATGTATCAAGAAAAACTACCAAAACTCCGAAATTCGAAAAAAATCGTTTGGAAATAAATCAATTCAGTACCTAATTTTTGGGCTAATTTCTTATAATTTAAGTGTGACTTTAAATCGTCAATGCTGTACATACATTTACAATTTACAATCACAGGTCCTTTACGATTTTATATGAGTAAAAGTACGGAGGCACCTAATTATATTTTAAATTATGGGTGGTATGTTAATAATCTATGCCTACCAACACTAACTTCTCAGTGAAACATTATCGTTCTTATTGAAATACTTACACTTGCTATGGCTGAGGTGTTTTTCATATGGGGCGTAAGCATACGCTGGTATGTCTCCGATCTCCACAACCCACGTAACTTTACGCTGACCCATCAGGGGCGACCGCGACGCCATCTCACGGATCACACTAGCACTGGGTCACATTCCACACAATCACTTGAAAAGTTGAAACACTTGATTTTACTTTTGTGCTTAAATTGCATTCGAGCATAATAAGTCACTGAATTCTCACTTTGAACAGATGCGGATGATGAAACAAGCGTTGAGTACCTAAACGAAGCATTATAAACCTAATAATCACAAACACAGTAAGTAGGTAGGTATTCTCAAACCACTGCTGATTTTTTAGATAGAGAGAAGATAACATCAAGTGGGACAGTGGTCGAACGTTCTTCAATAACATGGTGAAATCAAATTTTTGAAACTCAAAATAGTGTCTAAGTACCTACTAGTTAAAGAACATTGAACTTTAACCTACACCCTCGTAGAGAGCGCATGCAAATAGGTATCAAATTATTAGATACCTAATCACTATCGCATCTATCACCCTCATGGGTGTTTGATGTGAATAGTTATTAAATTTAAGGCACAAGGTCTAGGCGAGACAGAAAACTACATAAGTATTTAATTAGGTGGTATTATTGAGCATTACCTACACGGTCGTTAAAACGATTTGAATTGATTTTATGGGTGCAGGAGTGAGGAGAGCATGATGCACGCGCATGGTGCGCGCGCGCCGCACTAGCAAGCTGCAGGCTTCACTTTCACCGCGGTATGCTGGGTATCGTGGTTATTTTTAGGCGCATGTGGTTCACCTTGGCTGGTCTGAATTTTTACCAGATAGCCGTGCGCGTTGAACTTGCAACAACACCCACTTAGACACTGCACGCGATCCGGAGCACCGGCCGCGCCCGCGCTCACGGGCCACGCTTATACATATATTTATATTATAATATTCATACTACAAAACAAACGTATACAATAGGGCTACTAGCTACTACTGTATCAGATCTACAACAATATCTACCACATCAGCTCTGGCCCCTAAATCTAAGCTTTCTTTGTGATGCGGAATTTCCTCATGTATCGCGTGCCGCCTGGAGAGGTGGTAGGGTATGTCTCACTCGTATTTTGACTAAAAACCGGATTTGTCTCACTTGCCCTTACCCAAAAGCGTTGTGCATAATTAAAACTATATGTATAGATAAGTAGGGACCTAGGTAAGTACCTATAGTTCCAAATATAAGTACCTTAAATCCTCTACACTTATAGTGTAGCAGTTGTTTACCGGTGGGCGATACACGGTACGTGACGTAGGTAGGTACCAAAACTACTTATATTAAGTACAAAAATATCGGAAGCAAGTCCGATAACTTATCGCGTGGAAGATAATCACAGGTGGAGGTCAACAGTACACTGGCAAAGCTACTACTGGTGGCACTGTAATAAACTTAAACAAACTAGTGCAAGTGCTAGCGCAGACAGAGAGTGATAGAATACGATTGATAGATTGATACATGGAATGCCACCCTTTTGGGTGGCAGCAGACGTGTAACATACCGCCGCCGCCACGCAACTCCAGCAACACCTGGACCCCGTACGAGTAGTTGTTACGAAACGTGTAATGGCTGTGCGATCAGCTTCTGCGCGGTCTGCGCCACGTGTCGGGGATTCGATCCCCGCATAGTCCGAGGCTCAATAACTAAACGCGATTAAAATTCCTTTCTGACTCTTCATACTCTGTTCTAGTGAATAAGCAGATGTACCTATTTATTTAAGTACTTATTCGTCAAAAGTACTGAAAGCTTGGTGGGTAAGTAACCTAAGCTTAAAAACCCAGTACGGTTCGCGATCGCGAATACAAGCCACGGTGTAGGCGCCCCAACTGTAAGTCTTCAGATATCAGTGTTACCTCCATGACTTGCCTGGAACTGTAACAGTCTACATAATGTATTTATTATCGCTAAATTTCAGTTGCCGCTACAGAAATCTAAATCAATAATTATACAGATTACTGTCGTTGCTATTATAGAGCTACCATTACAGTGGAACGGATTTTTCGTTACTTAGTCTTGTACAAATCTCTTATTTTGAGAAAAAGATTTGTGTTGAGCAAATCTGAACTGCAAGACGTGCTAACGGGTCGGCGCCGGATACCGGATACCATAATGCGATATGAATATGTATGGTATATCATAGCGGCTTCCGGAGATCCTACAGATATAACGGTCCTCAAGTTTTAGGGATACCCTGCGCATGTAATATTATAATATCTTATAATAAGTTGTGTCTTATAACGAGTTGCGCCGCGCCCGCGGCACGCACACCACGGCAATGTCGGAGGTTGCCGCATGCCATGTCCAGGACTGCCAGAATTAGCGGAAGTTACAAGCCTAGGTAGGCTTTTTTGCTCTCTCTAGGCGTAAAAAGGCTTTATTTCAATGGTGATAACAGTTTGTTACGCATCGGCAATTGTAGGTGTAGTTTTACTTCAGTGGCTCACGAATCATTTAGCGAGTCATCGACCCGGCCCAGTGTCAATGATGTACGGGTCTTCATCGTTGTTATCGCGTCATCTGCCGCACTATTTGATCCCATTGCCCTCGTTCTACTCATGATGGGGATCACTCATGTCGTTTACTAACTTACGACAAAATACATCTTAATAGCTAATCCTATGGATTGGGTTTAGTATGGAATATGCATGAAGCTTAAATTCATCTGGTTTTCTTTTTCCTGAATCTTTGTTGTCGTCACATTATACTTGAAAAGTATTTTTGCTAAGTATTTAGTTCCTATTTAACCGAGAATTTTTTTTATAGAATGTGCAAAATAAGCGAGGGAAATTGAAACTTACGGAACGCGTCACCATTGGTCACGCCGAAGTGTGACGTCTCATGCATAACGCAACATTGGACGCGTAATGTGATGTCATCCAAAGCCCGAAAAAAAAGGCGGCGTTTCAACGGCACAAGTTTATTCCGTGCTTTAAATATTATTAAATAAAATAACATTTCCAAGACTATTTTATATTATTTCCTACGTTACAAAGATGTAAATAATTAATTCATAAAAAAATAAATCATGCATATTCCCTATTTAATGTTAGGCATAACGCAACATTGGACGCGTAATGTGATGTCATCCAAAGCCCGAAAAAAAAGGCGGCGTTTCAACGGCACAAGTTTATTCCGTGCTTTAAATATTATTAAATAAAATAACATTTCCAAGACTATTTTATATTATTTCCTACTACGTTACAAAGATGTAAATAATTAATTCATAAAAAAATAAATCATGCATATTCCCTATTTAATGTTAGGTATATGTAATATGTAAGTAAACTTGTTGGTCTAACCGAATTACCACTAAAGAGACAGATGGCCGCACATCAGTGGCTCGCGGGCGAGTGCTCAGGTACAGGGGTACAACTACAAACGACGTATTTTATTTAGTAATTCCTCTAGAATTAATTCGTATTTAGAACATAGCAGCTAAGCCGAGCAGAGCGCATGCGCGGTGCCGGTGTCCCAATCTCTGACATTTGCGTTTATATTTTCATCTGACCACGTAGTGTCTGTTTGTAACATACGTTGCCAGTTGCCACAGCTAATTCACACGACACTGGATAGCATTTATAATTACAGTCAGCGTCAAATAGTTAGTGACACTCAGGGTATTCAAATAAATAGACGCAACCAAAAAGTCAATAATATCGGTACAAACAAAGTTTCCATATTGTTGTCAACATTATAGTCGCTCAAAAGGTCGAGACGTTTAAAACGTCTTATAGATAGGTTCAGTCAAACCGTCATAAATATGGTAACAGTCATCCCGCCAATGGTATCCAAGCATTTTAAGTGTTCAAAAATATGGAACACATTAAAAAAATGAACTTTACTACTATATATTTTAAATATTCTTTCTCACATCAATTAATGTGAAAACATTTATACACAAAAATGAAAGGAATAGATCATCCTAATCATGTCACAATAAAAATGTAGGGTAGCAGTATTAAATCAAGATGTATTTCAACAACGATTTTACCCAAAAAGGTGTTACTTAAAGGGAACACAGCGTTCTGTTGAGTTACATTGTCACTCACTGCGTCACCACAACTTTAAGAGGCCGATCTGTAAACATCCAGAAGAACAGTTTGAGCAATGAGCAGGGCTGTGCTTTGGGTTATGCTTTACCTACGCTATGAATTCTTAGATTGTTTAGTTTATAGTATCGATAACTCACAAGTGAGAACAACATGTTCAATCCAACCTGTGTGCGATTTATTTCGCTCGACGCGTATTGATAAAGACTGAATGTTGATAACACCGACAAGTTGTGCTCGTAGGTACCTAGAAACATTCTTATCCAAAAGTAATAATATTTAAATTAAATAACAATCAATAAACTTTGCCTCATTGGTCTAGTGGTCGAAGCGTAATCTCTACAGTAAAGGTCCTGTGTTCAAATCCCGGGTCAGGTAATGTTATTGGGTTTATTTATTATTTTTATGTGACCTAAGCCCGCGGCCCGCGGCTAACAGTAACAGTGGCTGTACATTAGTACACCTCAGCCTAATCCTTCGGGTAATACGGTAATACGGACGTGGTGGTGTGTTTATCAATAAAGTCATTAGTTTTGTAAGTTTAAGTTTCTAGAGTAGGTAATTTGAAAATAACTAACTTATTTCTAAAGGTTAATTCTTTCTTTGTTTTGTTTTTATTCTTTGTTTTAAAAGAAAACGTTGCCCCACACTAGGATTTTCTCCTGTATCGTGGTGCGTTTACAAACACAAACTTTCACGTACATAAATACCCAGACCCGGAACAAGTACATGTAGGCCATACAAATATTTGTTCCGTGCGGGGTTCGAACCCACAACCGTGGCGCAGAAGCCGATCGCTCAGCCGCTGCACCAAACGTGTCGACAAAATTGATTGCGAGACGGGTACAGTGGGTTATATTTCTAGTACAGTGTCGTACTTTATTATTTGAAAGTGTTATTGTGTAGCGATTTAGCAAACATTTTAAAATTAGACCTTCGTTTTGTTGACTAGTCTTTAATCGTTTGTTGTGAATATAATCTATCTAAAAACCTTGAATACTTCCGCTGAGTCGCCTCGCCCGCACACTCCACAACTCATTTACTCGATGTTTAAATAGGTACCCAATTTATTGTATTTGTCGTACCTATTGTCAAGGTGTCAATCTATAATGTATATTTATATGTATACTTTCTTCCAAAGACGCATCTTAGTCCCCTTGACACGCGTTTACTTACATCTACGAATTACGCAATTTTATCAACAGTATTATTTTAGGTACCATAATTTATTGTCAGTAATCACCAAGTTTATAGTTTAATGATTCTACAGAGAAAATATAGTTATATATTTAGAAAATGTCATTCCAATTGATTTATATTTATCTAACAAGTACCCCGCTACAGTAGAGTTCCTATTTAGAATAGAGTACAGAAAGTCATTTTTTTACATTTAACCTGCAAATCAGAAACGACATTGGAGAACTATTTCCCAAAGATGCTACACGTAGATCAATAATATTTTGTCAAGTGGCACTAGGAGATC
The DNA here is from genome assembly GCA_964056405.1 of Acronicta alni. Taxonomy (NCBI): domain Eukaryota; kingdom Metazoa; phylum Arthropoda; class Insecta; order Lepidoptera; family Noctuidae; genus Acronicta; species Acronicta alni. Next base: position 163,134 of record OZ043934.1, on the reverse strand, counting down.
AAGTCATAGTGTAGTATATGTATACGAATAAGTAAAATACTTACTACTAAAATACTTAGGAAATTATGTATAGTTTTCCTTTACACATTAAAATAATGTTCTGAATGCATGTCTGAACTGCAATATGTCTATCAGGTTAGTAGTTCTGTTTTATAGACAACACGCCGAATCAGTTCCCAATAAAACGGTTCCTTCTCAATTGCCCTCGACCTCGAGCAACATAACAGATTGGTCCTTACTAGGTTCATTACTTTCAATTTCCACAGCCACACAGGTGTTCATTCTGATAATTTCGATCGAATCCCGCTCTGCGGGTGCATCCAAATGTAATAGTTTTGCTCTAGTTTACACTAATTTTAAAAACAAATGACCGAGTAGTAGTATTGAGTAGTTTATGATACTTTGTGCTTTTCCTGCGCCTACACTTAATAGACAATGCGATGTAGCCTTCAAGCTCACGTCAATTGAAGAGCTCTCTGGCCACCACACCCGCGAGGCGCGCGCGACACCCACCGCAGCGCTAAATGTGTTACTAGCTTTTGCAATCGTTTCGCTTCCCTATAGCTTATTCTTACGCGACAAACAGAATAGGCGACACGAATGGGTGTATTCACTCATATCTAAAACGTGTTGCAAGCTATTATTAATTTCAAAATGAATACAAGTAGATATTATCGATTGGTATTGGGGACATCCAATCTTTGGCTACCTGGTCTTTCTGGAATCAAATAAGACAGAAAAGACCAGAATACTGTACAAACTAGGACGTAGTCCTTTCCTTCCTTTTTCCGTACCTATTGACTTTCCTGTACTGTTACCATGGGAGTGACTTACCTACATTAAAAGTAAACCTCAAGTAACAGCGAGACCAACATACAACTAGGTACTTTGATACAGGGTGCTGGGTGACTTTAATAATAAATACCTACAAATAGTAAGTTATATCTAACATTGATTACAATTACAGAAATGGACAAGTATAGAAATATACATAGTTACGTTAGCGAGAGTTGCAACCCTTACACTGCCGCACCCGCAGGCCGCTACATCGATTAGTATGTACCTGTAAATACTACGCTTACTACGCTACTACGCGATGCTACGCTACGCTTCAATGACGGCAACTTTTAATTTTTTTGATTATTCGAAGTTAGTTCAAAATCTATTTGCGGTTTACAAATTATTATTTTCATTCCACCGAAGCAATCGCTTAGATCCTTCATTGATAATCATTTTAATGATAACAATTGGAGTAAGATAATAACTACATACTTGGAAGTTGTTTATCTAGTGTATTATCATTTAAATATAGGTAAGTGCCTGTCTAAATTTTTTAAATAATTCCTGCAAAATGTAGCAGCCACTGTGTTTAATGAAGTATTAATTAACATTTTTACATAGGTATCTACCGAATAGATCCGTAATCTTGGACAACTTTCTAGGTACCTACTGCGAATGATAGGGTTTGCCTCGGCATTTAGTTTAGTACACAATTAATTTAAGTTCTATTTTGTAGAGAATACTCATCCAGTAAATTCTTGCTAATTAACTAGGTTTAGACAATGAATGTAATCAACACACCGCCGGCCGCTGGCCCACTTTTAGAAGGAAAGTGAACCTAATAAATTGTGTTATCACTAGCACGGATCATTAAGTAACGCAGCTATTATTCACTTGTTGTAAGTACGTTTGTGTTGTGTGCACGCCTCACGCCGCACGCCGCACACTGAGACTGGCGGGCTAGCGCTAGCGCACACGTGCTCGCGCCGTCTGGTGCCGCTAGCGACTGTCAAAATTAGCGCCTTGGTACCTACGAGCCGACGCATACTGCACACCCTATTATCTGTGTATCACTACACTGATATGGTATGCAATTTCTTGACTAATTTCAACTAGAAATACGCGAAAGCACCCCCATACCTATTTTTTAGTATCTGCGGCTATAATTTCACTGCGACCGTAGTCAGTCTAGATACTGTGATCGCCACTCGTTGAGTTAGTGCTCACCGCTAAACCCTGCGGCTACTATAAACTGCAGGTTTTGCTTAGGGGTTAGCTTCTTTATTTCGTGTTTCCCTAGATGAGTACTGCGCTTGTGTATTAGAGATCCGCATTTTGATGTACGTGAAACGCATACCAACACACACACATCTGAGCTTCGAAACAATAAGGAACTAGGTACCTACTTCACCTCGAGGCTCTGCTGGCCAAGAATATTAACTAAAACACCATTTTCATTACCTACTGTACGGATCTTGTAGAATCTGCATGTTAGTAGACGTGATCGCGACGACGACCGACGGTGGCGCTGCGCGGTTATCTCGGGAACCAAGGGCGTTGCCCCGCGATGCGCACACGCAGCCGCAGCCGCATCAAGACGCAGGGGGGTGCCCAAGCCGCCGCATTTTTGTTATTAAGTATAGAAGTTCCTATAATGTAATCGTCTGTACTTTATCTATGGTTACCGAAACCATAGCACACACGTCATGTCCTCGCAGCCAGCTTCCACTGAACCATAATAACAGTACTTAACACTATTCAGTACCTACTGATTCATCAAAACATTCATTTCTTCTGACAAGTTGCAGCCCTGCCCCTGTACAGTTAGTCTAGTGGTCCTAAGCGCGACTGCTACTCTGTAGCTCTTGCATGAGTTCGATTCCCAGATCGAGCAGTGTTATTGGATTTTCTATGACATTCTCAGTGTCAGCTCGGAGTTTGGATTTGTGCCCGGTTAATGGCAATAGGCTTGCCGTGTGGGTGAACAATTGTCAAACCCTTCGTGGAATAAAGTCGTGATGGTATGTTATGTTATGTAACTTGTAGTCCAACATTCAAATCGACAAAAGGATCAAAACAAACTTCCAATTTGTCGAACGCTTACTCTCTACTCTCCATACAATTTGTTGCTATTCGTTCGTATTAAATGAATGCTAGATTGCAACTTACTACTACTTACTGAGTAACAGCTGGTGCATGTCTGCCTGCGTGAAGCAGGACCCTCCGCCACCCGGGGAGGTGGCAGGCTATGTCGGACTCATACCGACTAAAAACCGCACTTGTCTTCACCTGCCCTATTGTCATGCCATGGGATCCGTGAAATTCGCCACGACCATGACAGGCTGTGGTCCAGTAGTTGCTGGACCCTGTCGATAAGGGAGGCCTTTCCTCGCATACTGTTTGAAAGGCACGCTTCGTTACAAGCGTGCCGCCTACTGGGGCCATTATCTGGTCGGGCGGCAGAGTCCTTTATTGCTTTCAAATACAAGATCCTCGTGTCCTCTTGCGACACCTCACAGTTCGGGTTCAACAACTGCTGTCTCTTATCTCGTCGTGAACTCGTCTATGTATGAGTGTGACTATGTGTGATAACATTCATTGTCTTCAGTACTAACCAAACTGTGTCACAATCGTAGTGGGGACTCGAATCAATTTGAATCAATCAAACGTGCACACGCAGCTGATTCTCATTCAATGTTTCAAATTCAATAATTAAGATATAGACATTCCATGCTATATGCTATATACTACACAAGTATGTTAATTGATAAAATACCAAAACTGTACTTAAAAGATAATATAAACACAATATTATTATCAATTAACATCGTATTAATAATGTTAATACGTGAAGCGAAAACTTTATATTGTGCGCACGGGGAAGTGTGACATTTGCCATAACTAGTTAAAGATTATAATGTAGAAGGAGAATAGGAAGCCAACATTTTTGTAGTATTACAAACACCTTTAATTAAATTTTAAAAACATTCATTGTTTACTTTCTGAATACAACATGAATGTGTCAATTGCTTTTTTGTTAAATTTTGACAAAATAAACTTTTACATTCAAACTTAAAAAGGTCGCATTTCGACCACCGTGGTAGTACTATATTTCAAAAAAGAGTATTTATACTTACTAAGTAGTAGTTATATACTTTTCTTTTTTGGATTGATCACTGACTGTATTATAGAAATACAAGTTGTATTACAGAGGTCAGTGGGATTGGTAGATTACAATAGTTGGTCCCAATAAGTTTTGAGTGTTCTGAAGATATAGGTACCTACCACAAAATAATTGCAGTCGGTTGTCTTTTTTTCCTAAAGGTTAACTGGGTCTCAAAACAAAATCAATCATAATCTTTTTAGTTTAAATCGGAGTAATGGTCTTCTTTAATAAATAGACAAGTATAAAGCTTTTGTAACGCAATCGCAACGCGCAGCGCTGTAGTGGTTACTCGTGCGCAAAAGTTTGTGCTCCTTGTGACAGCAGTTCTCCCTATGTCCACTAGATGTCACAATTTAAAGCCCCATGGATCTCTCTCAAAAAGAAAAGGCAGAGGATAATGTCGGACTCCGAGCGACTAAAATGAAACATAGGGTCATTAAAAACGTTTCTTCTATTTCATTAAAAAAACACAGTAGGTAAGCAGTAGCTGATGACACCCTAACAACTAGGAACCAAATAAGTTTTTATTCATTCAGACAAGCGAGTACGTCCAGAGACGAAACTGTGGATGAGTGTAAGAAGTAATGTAGAGCGGCATGTGAAGGCTCATGTTGGGCGCGTGAACTGGGTGAGCAGCGACGTCGCCGAGCGGCACGCGCCCGCCCCGCGCGCAGGGTCGGACTCACCTCACATTGAGTGGCACGTACTGTGCAAAGCGCAGCGCAGTCGTTGCCAAAGTGCGGCCTTTGTTCTCCGAGTTCGTCAACGTAGCGGTCACAGCAAGGAAAATATTGTAAGAAAAACTACCTTTTTGTATATTTTGGCATTTTCCATGCTAAGATTTAAAGTTGTTTAGCGAAGGAAAAGTACAACCGCGGGCAGGATTCGAACCTGCGTCTTCTGGTTACGTACACCAGACGCTATGCCACCGCGAGTCCCACCCGCCATGGCCATGACGAATTTTGCCTTCAAATTCAGTATTTACGTCTTTATGGTGACGTCAGTAACACCTATTGAAAAGCAAGTTTTTGCTTTTCAACTGACATGACTTACTTGTTACTTTACAGTTAGTGCAATGTTGAACGATGCCACCTTACCAACTAACTATCTTTTTGTATTGTTCCTCTTACTTTGCGCTTTGCTCTGGCTGACAGTAGGATAAATTATTATAGGGTAGTAAGGTAATATTCAATATGAAAATGAATAAGGTGCCAAACAATATATTTTTTTAGGTGAACCTGATTGCTGCCCTGGCTTGCATCTGTTGGAGTGGCGGGCGCGCGGTGCCAGCCACCGCACGGCAGTAGGATCCGCGCGCCGCGGCCCGACCTGCTGGAAATGCCCGAAATTACAGCGAGCCACTAATTATGGCAATCGCATTTCATAATCATGTAAATACAAAAGTATTGGACACATCCCTATCGTACTAAACGAGTGGTATGCGAACGTGAACATTCTGTATGTGGTGCATTACTGGAAGTTACAAGTAATAGTGTTGTTGACATGTGTGCGCCACTGCTCCGCTGTAGCTCCATGCTAAACATTATGAACATCGTGTCGTGCGGAGTGCTCAGATAAAGAGCAAGCAAACATGAATGGCGGAAGATCGGACGCGTCAACTTCAACTGACGATGTAAAGGTGAGTTTAGTAAAGCCGTTCAGTAAGTTCTGCTGGGTTAGCACGTCGTGTACACAATGGTACATTTTGCTTGCGATTCTTAAGTTATACCTACGGGTGAACAATGGTCAACAGCGAACCATTATTTATACATGTCATCTACGCATTTATTTGTAAGTGAGTAGTACCTAGCTATACTTTTGTGACTTAGTAGTAACAAAATAATGACATGTGTGTGTGCTTCAACAGAGTCGTCCGCTCTGCCTTTTCTACTTCACGCACCCGTTCGGCGTGTTGTCCCCCGAGCCGCCGACGCTGGCCGCCGCCCCGCCGCACATCGCGCAGGCCTTCGTCAACATGGAGCCCGTGTCCCCCTACACACTGTGGAACCCGGCGCAGCCCTCCTCCGACGTCGAGCCGTCTGACGACGACTACATCACGAGCAGCTCCGGGTCGCGCCCCAGCTATGAGCTCGGGAACGCGACCGTGCACCGCACGCCACTCAACCTGGTGAGCGTCACGCGCACGCGGAAGTGCACGCTTGACTTCGGGAACAGTCGCGACTCTATCTCCTCCTCGCTGTTCTCCAGCGACGTGTGGTTCAACTCGAGCTCCAGCTGCAAAAGCAACGAGTACCCGCGCAGGTTGATCCCCTACAAGAAGATCCTGCCGCCCTTGCAGCTCCCGAGTCCTAAAGACTCTTCTAACCTATCTAGTTCTGATGACTTTTGGCCGAAAAAATGTTTAAACCCAGAGAAGTTTTCCTTACCGCCCATTGAAATGCCATCGGTGAGAGTGAAAATAGTGCGGAGTAAAAAGTGTAGCGTGAGCTCGGAGGAGGTGTCGAGCGTGGATTGCGGCGCGTCGCGGGCCTCGCGCGGGCGCCGGCGCCTCGGCGTCAGCAAGCCGCGGCGCGCGCGCCCCGCCGACCTGCGCCGCCTGCTCGCCACGCTCATGCGCAGAGCTCTCACAGGTACCTACATTCACTAAATCTACTAAACACACTGCACGCGTTTAAGTAACCAGAACACTTACCATGGTTATATTTATACAACATCAGTGTTTATAAAGGAGTAGGCACATTTATGACACCCGATGACACCCCACGCGTGTTTATTGGCCGATTGTCGAAATCTAGAAACACAACATATAATCTGGCGAATGGATACGTTACATACGCAACACGTGGCGTGGTGTGTTACAAGTCTGTCTTACCTTAACCCTCCGAATTGGATGATTTGAAACTTTTTTATTCGCTCTTCTCGATAAATCATGGTAAATTTTATCTACTTGCCTACGCAAGTTAAAGTCATGTCAGAAATTTCCTTGTGTCAGCAATGAACGACAAACGTCACGTTCTGAGATCATCACACAAACATTTCGGTCTGTCGCTGTCGATCTTCTGCCGAGGAAGATCGGCGATCGGTGATCGGCGATCGGCCCTCGCGATAGATTTTTTTATCAATTCTCCACCGTCTTTCACGCTCGGATATAATATCAGTGTAAGATGTAAGCGCACACGGTCGCGAGCGTTGTAGCCGGAATGGGATACTTGTTGGAGCAATGTCCAGTGGTGCACCGCTGCTGTTCGCTGTCACTGCGTACGGCGGTGGTGGTGGGCGCAGTGACGGGGCTGCTGTGGGCGGCGCTGTACCTGTTCCTGTTCAGCGCGGCGGGCGCACGACTGGTGGGCGGCGTGGCGGGCGGCGGCGACGTGCCGGCGGCGCTGCGCTACGTGCACGGTGCGCTGGGCGTGCTGCTGTGCGCGCTGCACACGCTGCTGCTGCTGGGCGCGGTGCGCGAGAGCGACGCGCTGTGTGACGTGTACGTGTGGGGCATGCTGCCGTGCTGGGCGGGCGCACTGTGCTCCGCCGTGGCTCTGGCCGCCGCCGCGGCGCTGGCCGGCAGCCTGCTGGCGGGCACCGCTGTCCTGTTCGTGGTACTACTCAGTGTGTTCGTGTCCTTCTACTTCGTCGTGGTGGTCGTCAACTACAGGCTGACGATGCCTTGATTATTTTTTGTAAGCTTTTACTGTTTTACTGTATCCACTCACATTACATTGCTTTAGGTTTTTGTTTGTGTTCTTACCTAATATGTTTTAACTAGGTACATCATTAAATAAAAAGTATAAATTGGTGTGTGGTTTCAGTCAGTGACGTGTGGCGGTAGGAGGTATCATAGCTATCAGTTGTGGAGATTGGAGTGTGACTGCCCACGTCTGTCTGTTTGGCGGTATGTTTGACCACGCTTCAAATCATAAAGTAATTCATTCATTCATATTATTATCTTTGTTTGTCGTATCAAAATCACTTTTGATTGAGTACTACTCTATCAAAAGTTAATTTTTGTATTTTTTGGCTTTTTCCATGCTAAGATTTTAAAGTTACCTATTTAGCGAAAGAATAATTCGACCGCTGCACTGGCGGGATTCGAACCTGCGTCTTCTGGTTCTTTACACCAGACGCTATGACCGCTAAGCCACAGCGAGTCGCAGTTCTATGGTACCATGTTAACGGTGTTCTTCATGGTTTTTGGGAATCATAAGTCGCATTTAATAAACACGGTTCGTATTGTATACATGTGTAGGACATTAGTTGGCTGCAGTAGGCATCGGGTCGTGTCGCATGGAGCACAATGCAGGCGGTGTGCGTGCTCAGCAGATGACAAAGGCGACCGGTCCGCAGGTCGCGGGTCGCGGGCCGCGGGCCGCGGGTGTCGGGTTACACCACGACGGCGGGAGCGCGCCGCGCCGCTTGTTTGTGTCTTGTATAATTGGGTCACCTATTTACATAATGATATTCAGTGCCTGCACCCCCTGACTCCCGCGCGACAACGCTCCACCCCGACCCCCGGCAGGTGCGTGTGCGTGCGGGTTTATATATAAGTATATGTCTAGTGTTAAATGAAACGTAAAAGCACATTATAGAAAAAATTAAGAAAGAAAGAAAACTTTATTGGATCTCGCACAGAAATCAAGACTATTATGATTATGGTACTAGGTACGATGTCTTTACCTTTCAAAACATCGCAGGATAGGGGCTAGATAAACAGTTTCATATGCGCCATGGAAATGTAAACTAACATACGGCATAGTGGGAGTAATTCCACTCAAATTGGAGCTGCCCGACTGGGGAAGTACCTCCGCCGTGCAGAAAATCAACGTGAGATAACACTGCTTTGAGCTGTGTTGAGTTCCTTATGGTGAGCAAGGTTGCCAGTGCTCCGCGAGGAAACGTTGCGTTGGCGGGTGGGGGGACTTTGACCCTTATACTGCCAACCCAACTATTCATCTTTCATTTTACGGGGTTCGCAACGCGCAAGTGATACCCCCTGGTGTTACAAGCGTCTATAGGATACGGTAACCGTTTACCATCAGGTGGGCCGTATGTTTGCCACCTCAATGGTAGAAAAAGAAAAAACCTACAATGTTGTAGTCTTGCTGTTAGAGCTTCTTATTTCGCAGTAAAACATTCGATTAGTTTTGTAATAATATCTCCAAACCTCTGGCTTAGTGTGGACGCTACGCTGCCATCCTCAGTCTTCAGATTCATAATACGACTTTGCCCAATAAACATACATAGTTCTTGCGAACACGGAGGCTTTGCTCTCATATTTGGAAGAAATTATCGAAAACAAACGAACTTACTTAGCATTGCTTCGCTTCGTTTCCAGTGTGGACTAAGCTGCGCTTCAGGCGTGGGGAACGTAAAAAAAAAACAAATAGACAGATGTTCGCATTTAAAATAAGTAATTAAATTATTATTCCGTTACCACTGTCTTATCTACTCCCAAACCAAATGGATGACAATTTGAAAGGTCACTAATATAAGAATCAGAGAAATATGTCGCTAATAAATTAACCGGTATGGTATATTATTATTTATAATATTAGTTTGAATTTTCTTGTTTCTTAGTAGATATGTTGAGCGAAGTGGCATTTCTAAGAGATTTTTGAAGTCTATTGTTCGGTGTACCTACCTATAATTTTATTGTAAGGTGTCTTACTTACCTATAATTTTATTGTAAGGTGTCTTACTTACCTATAATTTTATTGTAAGGTGTCTTACTTACCTATAATTTTATTGTAAGGTGTCTTACTTACCTATAATTTTATTGTAAGGTGTCTTACTTACCTATAATTTTATTGTAAGGTGTCTTACTTACCTATAATTTTATTGTAAAGCTAGATTTGTGAATTAAACAGAAATCTACCTAGCTTTCAGGGGATTTCAAACCAAAGCCAAAAGATTACCCAGGGCGGAGGTAGCCATGCTAAACTTAGTGTTAAAATTATATATATTTTTTTAAATATAAATATGTTGTTTAATTAGGTAGGTACTAGAATTCGTCTGCTCGATATTATCCCATAAAAAAAATGTACAAACATATTCAATTACTTAGCTTTACAATGTCTATCGATTAATTAATTAATGCATATCAGTCTGGGGTCTGTGTCAGGTGTACGGTGTGTCCCTAATCAGTGTGTCCACTGAGGTCGGAACACTCGCTCAATGCGGCATCAGCGTCGACGTTGCGGTCGTCGACTCCTGCATCGACGTCGGTGTTCAGCTCCGTCTTAACGGCGAGGTGGTCGTCGTCGGTGGCCTGCACCCGGCACACGTACGGCTCCGCGGAGAGCTTGCGCACGTTCTTGATCACATTCAGGATCTCCATCTTAGCGGTGAGCTTCTCGTAGTCGTTCATGCGCTTGAAGGATGGCAACAGCGACATGAGGAAGTGTTTGTCCTCGTCGATTTGGTCCGCGTTGAGCAGCATGTCCTCGCCGCGTGCGGAGCGTGCGGGGCGCGAGCGCGTGCGGCGCGGTTCGGGCGTCGCGGGCGCTGGCTGCGTGCGCGCCGGCTGCGGCTCCGCAAGCTGCACGTGCGGCAGCAGGAACGACATGTGCTTGTAGTACACGTATTTTTTCTTTTTAATGTTGTGCCCTTCGCGAATCTTTTGATCTATCAGGATCTGTCGTTTGAATGTATCACGCAGGTTTCGCCATTTCTTCGTTAAGTCCATGACTGTAAAGTGAATAAATATGTATATTTCATTAGTAGTTTTATATGAAATTGTAAAAAAAACCATGTGGACGTGTGGGACCGAAAAACAATAATAGTTTTAGGGGACATCGACGCGCAAACTTCGTGAAAAGGTGACCCATAACACCATAAATAAAATTACGGAAGTCATTAATCTCGGTAATGCTTGGTTACAGAAATTGATATTTTAGAGCCTGCAATGTACATTTCAAACAACGCGATCACCACCAAAGCTCAAGCTGTGAACGTTAGCGCGCGCGTGTGTTACCTAACTACCTACTCACACACACAAAGCAGTGCCGCCGGCCGCGGCTGCTGGGTTTTCGTGATCGTCCCTACGTATGTCGTAGGGACGATCGCATAAACATAAATACCTAAAATCACTTTTAATTTGTCTTGATAACCGATGATAAGTACCTGACTTATTAGGTAGGTAACAATGATTAAGAAAAAAAAACGAACAATACGCTTATTCATAAAAAAAAACATGTTTGCAAGTAAAGCGATTCAGTAATGTAGGTAACTCACTTTAAGCTCGCTCATACCTGATGAGGTAGGGTTCGAAGTGGCCATCGCCAAGTCGCTCGCAAATCTGAGCGCGGTGCAGTTTCAGCGTGCTCACGGGGCAAAAAGTTGGGGTCCTGAACACACTCCTCAGGCAGCGTCGTAAATTAATACGTTTACAATAGGCACGAACTCTTATGTCACCGAGTCACAAAAACCCTGTTACCGTGGTCCGTGCATTACCGTAATCACAGGCACTGAAGTTTTGTTTGGCAGGCTAACTCAAATCACAAACACACACACACATAAAAAACACTTGATTTTGATGAACTAACAAACTGCACATCTATTCGCTGTCACCGAAAACTAGGAACTGACAAAAAAAGCATTAAAATCGGCGAATGCAAAAGAAATTTATTCTTTCCGGCGCTTCTTTGAATTGTACCGAAATTGCCTAGAGTTTACCGCGCTCGCCGTCTGTCGGCTCCCTTGTTACGGAAAAAATTTGGTGAAGATCGTTGGCGGTTGATTAATTTTCGACACTATTCCTTGATTGATAAAGGTGAAAACTGGTCAAACGCCAAGACTTTGATTGCATCGCGTGTGCAGGTACTAGGCCGACGTTGACCTCGCAAAGGAATCAGCTGACCAGAAGATCTTTCGAGTTTAATTTACAATGCTGCTTAATGCTGTTTTTAGTGAAAAAAGTGAATTAATGACTTTTTAATTAAAATTCTTATTGAGTTAGATAGAAATAATGATTTTATACAGTTTAAAGTAAACAAAAACTGCAAAAAAAAACGTAAAATTTAAGAAAAAGCCGACGAAATATTCCAACGCGGGGGGGTCCAGAATCATGTACTGAAGTCATGGTAAGCCGTTGCGCGTCAATGTCCCTTCCACCCGATATACATGGTGTCCCGAAACTCAACGACAAGCGGGTACGGGGTGATTGGGTAGGTTATCCCAGGAAACAGTGTAACAAATGAGGTGTTTGGATTTCTCTTGATTTAGATAGTACTTATCGTACGGTAGGAAGGTACCTATGGTATTCTAAGGATATCCAATATAAGTACCTATAGTCAACATTGGACGGACGGAAAATGTATAATGCGTGACTTTCTTACCACTAGCGCCATCTCTTTACTTGACGAAGCACAATTATTTATTTTATATCTTTAATGATGATGACATACTTGCCCAGCAGTGGGACAACAGTATCGACAATAAAATTGCAGTCACTTGTTTGAATCGCTTGTGTTGTGTCTCATTTGTTTGTCAATAACGTTCACAGGTGTCAAGTTGATAGGTTACGTGTGGCGATATTTTGACCATAACCGTAATAATAATAGCCAATAAGTACCTACCTACAACACGGAACAGCAGTTTAATGGTAAACACCCTGAGGTCTCTTGTTTATGTGAGTACCCCCAGTAGTACTTACCTACCTAAGTACTTACTCAAAATACCTAACTAAGCTGGAGGTATTCAGTAAACTCTTTCTCTTCAACCAACCTTGTGGGTATCATGGACCAGTGTAAGTACTTATATTTTTATTTTGGTACAGTAACAACATAAAATCTTACATAGGTAGGTACTTATTCATACATTTTTAAACTAATCTTGTTGTACCTACTTTTGCATTTCTTTTCTGCTTGTGTATAAGTGTCCCAGTCTTCAATAAGAGCTTTTGCCACTTCATTCCACACTTTATTCTTAAAGTGGGTGTTGGGCATCTCAGGACAGTCTCGCATGTATAGCACCGGCCATTTCTCCACTTCGCGTATAATACGGAGCGGAAGTATCTCCTCCAATATTTTCTTTTTTGGCGTCATCTTATTGTGCACAATATGACGCTTTGTGCAAGTGCGTGACCACAGCCCCGTGCAGGCCGCTGCATGGGTAGCACCGCCGCCGCCGCCACCGCCGAGACCCACCGGCAAGTAAAGTAAGGCGCTCAAAACTATACAGCTCACCGCGCGGTCCGACTAGGTACGAACGGCTCCGAAACTCCACGAAGTCGCACGAAATCTGCGTTTGGCGGCCCCGACCGTCACGCGGTGAGATCGTGAATGCTACGCCACGCACGACACGGGACGATAACTTACGACTCGCAATGATTTTATTTTATGATCATAACAACACAATCCATTCGCTTGGTTCAAAATTGTGCCACTTTAGAATAACTTCCTGTCCTTTTAAACATTATTACTGGTCAAAATTTAGTAAGAGTTTCAAATATAATGGAATAAAGTTTAATCGTAACGATGGCGACGTAAATTCTGTCCCGGCGTAACCAGAATACTGAAGTACTAGCTGAGAGTGAGCGCGCCGCGACGCGACGGTTCGCATCGCGTCGGGCGGCCGGGCGGAGTCGGGGGGTTATCTACTGTTGTGCCCATAGCTTTGGTATTTTTCTCAAACCTGTCTATTAAAGGTATTCCTGTCTTTCAATTTCGAGCAAGGAATCTACTGACAAAGAAAGCAATTAATTTTTTCTTGCGGTGACTTGATTAAGTTCCAAATATCTCAAATATTTGTCGAATATTTGGGTACTTAGGTATCATAAATCTAAATAAATAACGAATCATTGTGATGATCTTTTGACGCAGGGCGTTGGTTTACCCCGGAATTAGCGGTACCTACTGCCTTTTTTACGAAATCATAAAATTGTTATAAAAAGTGTTGCTAATTCCGGGTGTTCTCAAACAAATCCTCATAATATGAGGAAGTTAATGACAGGATTGTAGCAAGCAAGTGCTAATCTATTCTCTATTCTATCTAGTGTCTGCCTGTCCCAATGGGAAACAGGCGTGAAAATATGTATAATGCATGTCAATGTAGCTTAACCTGCGTCGTCGACTCTGAAAACGTTTCAGTTTTTAATTCTGTACCAAATCATCATCTGTCTCAATACCAAAAAGTAGTGATAGCCTAGTGATAAGACCATTGGACTGGCAAGTCAAAGGTGACTAGTTCGAATCCAAAGCCTATGTCTTTTCGAATAATTCATGTGCCTAATAATAATTAATTATCACTCGTTTAAACGGTGAAGGACAATATCGTGAGGAAACCTGCATACCTAAGTGATTTTTCTCGACGGTTTGTGAAGTCTGCCAACTCGCACTAGGCCATCGTGGTGGACTATAACCTAATCCCACTCATTCTGAGACAAGACCACGCCAAAATATTGGCAATAGAATTTGTGCGTTACGTCGGTATAACAAACTCGGAATGTGTACACAATGTGTACACCACGCGTTTCTATACCTCGAAGTTGGTCCCTTATAAATTTGGAAAATATTTCCTACTCTAAGGGTGGGAAAATAGGGGTAATTTATTGTTCACTCACAGATTTTAATGCTGAGTTGTGTATTACAATTAAATTAAAAGTAATCATAAATTAAGCATGTAGTAATTAGTAGATTAAAGCCACAAAATATTATCTTTTACGTGCTGTAAATTTGTCAATGACAGAATTTCTAGACATATAAGTAACGATGCAATAGGCAACGGTTGATAATGAAATTCTTAAAAGCTTGGATTCGCCATAATACAAATCATAATAGTGGGTTTTGCTCAAAACTTTTATCAGGCGTAGCCAATCTAGCCGCTCTAATTATACCTCCCCCTACCCCTTACTACGTCAAATGACTATTGGAAGTTTGACACGCCTGGTTTTGCTTAGCCTAAGAGCAATTTGTGTAGCCGCGTGCTCATTTTTTACGTAGTGCAGAAACTTCAAATTCTGTAATGAATTCGAAAAGTCAGAGGTGCGTGTCTTGGATTTGAACTCGAGACGTTCGATTTGACAGTCCAATGGCCGTACCATTAGGCTATCACTGCTTTGTTTAGTATGTATGTACATAATTATATGAAGGTATTTTCCAGCACTTTCATTAATACCTACTGTTTATTTAGTTTATTTTTGTTTATTTAGTCTTTAATTTCAGGCATCCATGGCCCATAGATAAATACCTTACAAACTAACATATACATACATATACATTAAATACAAATGTGTTAGTATATGTATAAAACTTAAACCTATGTTAGTAGCACTCATTCAAATAAATTATACAAATTTAAGTGGTATTTATTCAAATATCTGCGTCAATAAGGAAATTTAGTTGATTGCTTTATACATAAATAAACAGGTCGAAGGCAAATAGGGAAAACTTGAATCGTTACTAAACTAAAACGTTACTAAAGGTGAGTACTTATACGATTTTGGAGGTAAATAGTTAATATAACGCCTTACAATATAACTACAAAAAGGATATGACTATTTATATTAATTACAATCGGTAGTACGCTCCTAGCGGGATCCTTCGTTGAATTTGGTGTCGGTACGCTGCAGTTGGTGTACCTATTGGAAGTATTTTTTGCTGCCTAAGTAACTTCGTAAAATCGTAGTGTTATACAATTCAAATTATAATTATCTATATAGAATAAAAAATGGTCTTGACATTTCTAGCGGCGTTCAGTTCCGCAGTCATTTAGAGGGTTAAGTTAAGCCGCCTCGAAAAACTCGGGGTAATATGGTAACACAGTACTTCAGAGCGCAGCAGCAGGCAACACTGCTACTTTAAAATTCGCAAGTCCGACAGTCCGACCCCATTTGGAGCATTGTTCATCTATGGGCAGGGACACTAGGATACCAGCGTGGACCGACCATTTGACTCGATCCAGAGACGTGCAGTTAGGATTGTCAACGATCCCAAACTCACAAGCAACCCCAAGTCTGAGGAGAGACTCACCTCTCTTTGTGTGTTGAGGTTTTACATTTAGCACTAGATAGAGCGGATACCTATAGGTAGATTACCTAAGAGAAGAAGAAACATATAAGAGTATTTCAATAGAGAAATACATAAAAATAAATAATGAAGATAGACTGAGTCACAGTTAAACGGGGCTTACACTAAGTAAGTCTAAGTACCTATAGCTTTAAGTTTTCGAATGGGAACCTACCTTATACGTGAATCAGATATGATGCGCTGTCACACACTTATCGCGTTTACAGGCAATTGTCTGAAGCACATCTGCTTCAGACAATTGCCTGTAAACGCGATAAGTGATACTGTGATGATAACAGCTAATAATGTGGTGACACACACAGACTCAAGTCAAACCGGTGCGGGAGGTAAGTGAGACAAGTGAGTAATACCTACCATTGAGATTTCCGCGAGACCTCGCCGCGCGCCGCGTGCCGCGGGCCGGGCGGCGCGGCGCGGCGGCGGCCGGCCGTCCGCACACCGCCGCCGCCGCCGCCCGGCGCCCAGTCGCCACTGTCGCCAGTGCCACTCGGCCACCGCCGCGGGCCGCACGCTACTTACGCACACCAGTTAGAGCCCCATGGGCTGAACTGAGCCGAGCGTCTACGCGCGCACCACCCGTCCAATACATAATACGAATTCGAGTCGTGTTTCAGCAAAATCCCTATTGGGAGACGAGCGCGACTCGATACTTGACTGACGAACTTAAAAGACAACACGACCATAACTGCGCCAAATACCGTCCTTGTCGGGGATTCGGTCGGCTTTTTTACCAAACCGTCCAGCTGTGCAGCTCGGTGCCGCACCGACGGACCCCGGCGACGCCGCATCGTAAACTTCCTTCAAGTTAGTATCGATTTCCCGCTTCAGCAGTGCTAGTGTTTACATGTGATAGAACAGTGAGTGCGCCGCGCCGCGGGTGACCGCACGGGCGCACCGCGTGTGTTTACATTGCGGTCGCCCTGACGCCGCCCGCCACCGACACCGCCGCCGCGCCGCCGGCCGCTGACGTTGACTCAACGACCGACTTGAGTATGACATCTCCACTGAAGAGTTCGTGAATGAACCTTAAAATAAGAATACCACCTTCTGTGAGTAGTAATATTGACGACCTCTGCGGTCTAGTGGTTCGAGTACCGGACTGCTGATCATGGAGTCGTGGGTTCGATTCCCACAGGACACAAATATTTGTGTGGGTAAAACATGAGTATTTGTGTTTGTCTGGGTGTTTCTTATGTATTATAAGTATGTATTTACAAAAAAAAAGTATATAAGTATTATATCCATTGTCTAGTACCCATAGTACAAGCTCTGCTTAGTTTGGGACTAGATGATGTTGTGTAAAAAAAAAAAAGAGTCCCAAAAAATATTTCAAAAATTGGAATTTTGGGAATTTTGAACCCCTATAAGGAACCATTCAAATAAATAATTAAACTCGCATTTCTACGTTGTAAACAGAATTCATAATACGTACTCTACTTACAAAGACCTGCCTCATTACCATTAGGATAGTGGTCGCAAGCGCGGCTGCTACACTTGAGGTAATGTGTTCGAGCAAGAAGAACCCTCACCTTTGACTACCGGTACAACCACCGGACTTTCACTACGACTGTGAAGGGTTGGGCCCTTCATAGTCGTAGTGAAAGTCACGAATCCAATGGAGTGCCATTTAGTCCTTTAGGCCATGACCAAAGGACTAAGGGCAAGGGCAAGTAGTGTGATTTTTGACAGACGTGACAGACCCTATTCCCAGTTATCCACCACTGGTGTCGTTCCCACTGGTGACAAATGGGGAGAATGCAAACATAATGTTTTTACAGCTGGGCTGTTGAAAAAAGTATTGTATTCTCCGCTCGCCCTTGTACGCTCGGGCGCTCGTCCGCCCATCATCGTACGAATCGCCACTCTGACTCTGACAAAAAGCCTGACAAAAGCCGGACAGGCCGAACACGTACATATATTATTTGGCCGGACGCGACCGCAAAAAGCCAAACATGTCCGGCTAAAGCCGGACACCTGGCAAGCCCAGTCGGGGGGTTTGGTTTATTCACAGCCTGTAAGTTACAAGTTGTTTGTCTGTAGAAAATCTTGAGTGTCGTACAACCAGCGCAGTTTCGGTATCCCGACAGTGTGAATGACCTCTTACGCGCCAAAACTATCGTCCTACCCGCGTCTTGATGCACCGGGCACGGGCGCGGGCGCGGGTGGAGCCCTGCGCCAGAGGGCCCGCCAGGAACCAACCAATAACGTAATAATATCGTTAGAGTTGCGAGTTCGCGATTCATTATTAGTGTAAAAATACTAGTTCATAATTCATATTGATTGAATCGATGAGTAGGAGAAAAAAGAGCCGTTACTAGACCAGACGGCCGCGGCCGCGTGCTAGCGCGCCCTGCGTACCGCCGATAGTCTACTTACGAGTTTATACATATTAGGTATATCATTTGTTACGCGACGAGGCGTGTGCTAAGACAGGTATACTGCCGTAGATACACCCACGGCTCGCTGGTATGTTTTCCTTTAGTGTTATTTTCTGTTTTCATTTGGTCTGGATCATCTAAGTAACCAATAATGTTTGTCTTCATTCACTCGCATATTTTCAGGATCTGTGTGTAACCGAATGAGAATGGTTATGAGGTAGGTAGGTACTTAATGACATTATAAGTAGATACATATTTTGATTTCAAAATGTCATTGTTATTCCATAATTATAGTGTTTTGCCTTATGATTTGCTTTGCTAATTATTAATAATTACGCTGATGAACTGATCTGCAAAGTTAACGCTAGCAGCCACACACCGATCCGACACACCCCACCGCTCTCCCCGGAGTGGTGGGTAGTACATAAAGCATTTACAAACCGGTCAAAAAAAAAAAAAAGGTTGTCACACAAACAAGTATGACAATCGTTAGTGGTCATTCAGAAGCTCAAAGAGAGGGGGTCTCAGCTTTGCTTTAAGATAAGGTACCTAGTATAAAGGTTTTTTTTTTTCATTTTTTATGCGAATTGCATTTAACAGAATAAACAATACCTACGTGGAGCCCGTGCAGGCCATGACTATAGGGCAAGTTAAGGAAAGTGCGGTTTTTAGTCGGTACGAGTCCGACATACCCTGCCCAGACCGGGTGGCGGAGGATCCGTGAGGATTTTCCGTACTAAGTATAAAAAAAAAACACAAAAATAATCTAAAAATCATAGTCGTTTATAATTCATCAAAATCAAAATCTAAACCAACCCCGATCCGCTGCCAGTGTCTGAAACCCCGGCGAAACCATGTAAAGATTTCGCCAGTGTAACAGCGAGCGTCCCTGGAGCTCCAAGTAACAGGCCTATGCTAATACAGGCACCGAATAGAGCTGATGACGATGGTGTTTTTGTGACGGTTCAGAGCAGGAAGCGCCGAATACAAAATAATAAGAAGCGCTGCGGCAAAGCTCCTACGGAGCCCAACGCGAGTCTGCGTGCCGCGAGGCCGAACGCCCTGGTATACATTTCCCGTCTGCACTATACCACAAAGGCGGATGACATCGCAGAGTCCGTGCGCCAAAAGACGAGGTACCTACGTGCCAAGAGTGGTGCAGCTTGATTCGCGTCGTAACGTAAACTCGTTCGTGGTGCAAGTACAGAGGCGAGCACATCAAGCTACCCCAATCTGTCAAATGTCTTTGATAGATTTTCAAGTTTCACACGATGTAATAAGGTTCACGTTCAATTGGGAAATTTTGACAGTTTTGGATAGCGTGACCTGCTGGCGTCTGTACCAAAGACAATTAGTGCAAAGTGAAGTGTTACTAACATAGGTTTATGTTTTATATACTAACACATTATTGTATTTACTGTGTATGTATATGTTAGTTTGTAAGGTAGGTATCATAAATCAATCTTTAATAAATGTTGATACAACTTACCTAGTAGTTTCATTAATATTTACTTAGAACTATTCAAAAATAACAAAGAAAACCTAAACTATTTCAAAACCACAGTCGTTTGATTAACATTCAAAATCAACAAAATTCGTCGTTTGATTGATCTGTATTTACAATATAAAATATAAAAAAAGTTCCTTAATTTTTTAAAATCACATTTTTAGCATGGTTACAATCTAGTAAACACTGTGTCCATTAATTTAATATAATTTATAATTAAATTAATTTAATTTAGTTAATACCTTTGTTTAAATCAGGTAGCACATCTGACCCCACTAATTTTAGACCTATTTCAGTGTTACCTACGTTTAGTAAAATTTTCGAAAAAGTTATGTTGAATCAAATGCAAAGGTTTTTTCTTAACAATAAATTATTACACAGTAAACAGTTTGGATTTACAAGGGGTCGTTCGACAACCGATGCTGGTGTTGAACTTTTAAGACACATATACAGTGCCTGGGAGGATTCATATGATGCTTTGGGTATGTTTTGTGATCTGTCTAAGGCATTTGATTGCGTCCTTCATGAAACTTTAATCAGGAAATTGCACCACTACGGTGTTAGGAACGCTTCTCTGAATCTTCTTACTTCGTACCTGTGTAATAGGATTCAGAAAGTAGACGTCAATGGAAAAAGATCCCCCGGATCAGTCGTTACTATGGGAGTTCCGCAGGGCTCAATTTTTGGCCCATTTTTATTTTTAATCTATATTAATGACTTGCCTTATCTTATAAGGGACAATCATGAGGTAGTGCTGTTTGCAGACGACACTTCTCTTTTATTTAAACTGAAACGCCAGCAACTGGCAACTGACGACGTAAACAGCGCTCTGTCCAAAGTAGTGCACTGGTTTAATGTTAATAATTTGTTATTAAATGAAAAAAAAACTAAATGTATTAAGTTCTCAACGCCTAATGTGAGACAGGTGAAAACCAGTGTACTCATAAATAGTGAAGAGTTGGACCTTGTAGACTCCACTGTGTTTCTAGTCATTACTTTGGATTGTAAGCTTCAGTGGGGCCCACATATAGATAAGTTATCAAAAAAGCTCAGTTCTGCAGCTTACGCCGTGAAAAAAATACGTAGCTTAACTGACGTCGAGACAGCTCGTTTAGTATATTTTGGTTACTTCCATAGTGTGATGTCGTATGGTATTCTGTTGTGGGGGAATGCCGCCGATATACAGAATATTTTTGTGCTGCAGAAGAGAGTTATTCGATCAATTTATAATCTAAGCCCCAGAAGTTCACTAAGAGAAAAATTTAAAGAGATTAATATTATGACTGTTTCTTCTCAATATATTTATGAAAACTTAATGTATGCGCATAAAAATATTAATCTCTTTTCTAAATATAGTGATATCCATAATATTAATACTAGGAATAAAGATAGGCTTGTTGTTCCTTCGACCAGGCTCCAGAAAATCAGTAATTCATTTAAATGTCAATGTATACGCTTTTACAATAAAATCCCAAGTCAAGTGCAAATATTGAGTTGTAATAAATTTAAGACATTTATTAAACAAAGACTTTTTAAAAAGGGTTACTATAAAGTTAACGACTACATACAAGATAAAAATGCTTGGGATTGAGCTGCCCTAATGAACCGGGTTATTAATGTATTACTTACAATTATATTTTAGTCAGTTGCACATAGATTGATATTCTTACCTTAATTGACATCTTCTTTATATTGATATTGACATCTATCATCTATCTGCATTTGACATGGATGCAATTTCTATTATCTGACATTTTTTATAAATAATTTGTTTCATTTAAAGTATGAGAGTTGTGCAGCCATTGATGTTGCATATATTGATATGCATTATAATGACTTAAAATTACATTGTGCCCTTCAGTTGCCTAGCGGTCTGAGCTTGTCATGCTCACTAAAATGTCCTGCTGATGGTGGCGTTGTGTGTCGGGTCGTTTTATTCCCTACAACATGGTTGAGTCAAACGACGTCGATATACACGTCATACTCGTGAACGGGTGCCGTCTGTCGGGGCTGGTCAGCTCTTCAAATCAAATCAAATCATTTATTTGCTTACTAAGTGTACAAACAGGTCTTATTACTCAATAGTGGTGCTTAGAACTTAGCGGCCTTTTGCAGGCGTTGCAAATTTGAGAGATAACATGTTATTTCAAGTATGGTATAGCTAAATTTATAGACACAAATTAGTTAATAATGTACTGGTAAAAATAATGTTAGTTAAAATATCTATTCTGTCGCCATATTAATTTATATTTATTATTAGATAATTTTATTTATTAATATTGTTTTGTTATTGTTTTTTTTGTGTTTAAGTATTCTTCAATGGAATAGTAACATTTTTTAATAAGAAAACATTTTAGTTTTTTGTTGAATATATGGAATTTGGTTTCTTTTTTAATTTCTTGTGGTAATTTGTTATATATTCTTATTGCCATGTATTGTGGACTTTCATTTAATATTTTTAAACTTGATGGTGGTAGATAGAGTCGATTTTTGTGACGGGTGTTGATGTTGTGAGTTTCCTGTACTTGGGTGAACGTATGAATATGTTTATGTACAAATATGCATATGTCTTGTAAATAAATAGATGGAAGTGTTAGTAGTTTGTACTCTAGAAAGTATTGCTTACAACTTTGTCTGTTGTTGATATGAGCTAAGATTCTTATACATTTCTTTTGGATGACAAATATTTTTTGAATGTTAACACTGTTTCCCCATAACATTATTCCATATCTTAGCCAGGAGTAGGCATATGCGTAGTAAGCTGATATTGCCGTTTTTGTGTTTGTACTGTGCTTTAATTGAAACAAGGCATAAGTGAACTGTGAAAGTTTAGTTTTTAATTCTTCTATATGAGATTTCCAACTTATATGCGTGTCTATGTTTATGCCTAGCAGTTTGAATGTCTCTACTGTTTCTATTTGTGTATTTTGTAAATTAATGTTTGTTTGGATTGGGGTAGTTTTATAAGATCTGAATTGCATTATTTTCGTTTTATTATAGTTTATTTCCAGATTATGGTCTTGAAGCCAATTCGTAACAGTTTGTAATGTGTTTTGTATTTGTTGATCTGAGTTTTCTTTGTTTTCGCACTTTATTAATAATGAGATATCGTCTGCAAATAGTACGGGTAGTACATTTTCTTTATCAAAAGATTTCGGAAGGTCATTGATGTATAATAGGAATAAAACGCATCCTAACACGCTCCCCTGGGGAATGGAGCAGGTTAAGGTTCTGGTTTGGGATCTTATTATTTCTATGTTGTTGTTTTTTGTATTATGGTGTTCAATTTGGACTATTTGCTTTCTGTTATTTAAATAAGATTGGAACCATTTGTATGCGGGTCCGCGTATTCCCGATCCATACAGCTTTGTTAGAAGGATGTCATAAGCAACTTTATCATAGGCTTTTGTCATGTCTAATAAGATTTCTATCGTCGATTTTTTGTCGTTTATATGTTGAAGGGCCATTTGTACATATTTATATACTGCAGTTGTAGTGGATTTTGTTTTTCTGAAGCCATTTTGTGCGTCGTCTAATATATTATATTTTTCTAGAAAATTCTATAGTCGGTTGCACATTGCTTTCTCAAATATTTTGGAGAATGTTGGTAGAAGAGCGACGGGCCTATAATTACTGGGAGTATTAATATCACCTTTCTTATGGATAGGTTTGACTAGGGATATTTTAAGCAAATCAGGAAATTGAGCCTCTTGAAAACTTTGGTTTATTAAAAATGTTACTGTCAATGGCAATCTCTTTAATTATTATTTTTCCTTTTCTGTTTAGCAGACTGTATTAATTTAATTAATTTAATAGTACACATCAAACTGCATTGCTGTCATGTAAGTCTGACAATAATGTTTTTTGATTTATCTATTACTGAAATCGTTACTGTGATTATATATTTTTTTTTTTTCTTATTATTTAATACTTTAACTCAATAAAATGTAAATGTGAGTACTTTGTAGGCTAAATATACATACTTAGCTTTGAACAGTCTGGTGGCTTTGAGCTTTTTTTATGTGACCTACGCAAATGTTCTTCTGATCTGGTATCGTCGTGCGACGGGTTGTTGAGCTCCCTAAATTATGGTTGAGCTACACAATGACTGATGCATGCGTGCCGTCAGTTGGGACTAGTCTACTCAAAGCCGCTATGGCTCTTTCTTCAAAAGGCCATTTCAGACTTTGCCCTACATTGTAAGACACATATTTTGTTACTATGCATTGTCTGGACTTTAAAAGAGACTATGATTCTCTGAGTTTGTTTCGGCGTTTCTTCTCAGAGGTCGTCAGCTAGGAAATGCCGGAGCCATCTAGCTTAAAAAAAAAAAGTAAAATATTGACTTGTAAAAGTGTCTTTAAAAGATCTATTTACAGAAATAAATATCATTTATCAAATTCTCTTGTAAGTACCTAATACAAGTGAACTGAATTATTTTAACTCACCCACTGAACTTTTTTTGCACAAATATCACTTCACTATCACGAAATATGATAAAATTATGAAACGGGATCAGTTGACCAATTCTAAATATACAGTGGTCAACTGATCCCGCGGGCTCAGTATGAGCGGGATCAGTTGACTAAAGAGCCGTGAGGTGAGCTGGTCAACTGTTTGAGAAGTTGATTATAACGACACGTTGGGCTTAGCAATCGGCTTCTGCGACACGGGCTGCGGGTCGATCCTCGCACGGAACAAATACCTACAGTTAGTTGTCCGGGTCTAGGTGTTTTTGTATGTGATAATTTGTAAACGCACCTACGATGCAGGAGAAAATCCTAGTGAGGGTCAACGTTTTTAAAAATAAATTATTTTTGGTTATAATTAGTTGGTCGTATGTTATAGTGATTCTTTAGACTAGTATAGGCTGTGCTTTCATTGAGTGTCGCATGGTCTCAACCCTGTATACATATACACACATATTGTATGTCAACTCTAATGGCAACTGTTATTGTAACATTTACGGTTCTGGTGACTCCCGCGGCGGCTCCGAATCCACATAACTCGAAAAGTACAAAAATCGCAGAACACGGTCACTGACTTGTGCACTGTGCACTGTCAGTCTGTCATAATAATGTTCCTTCTAGCTCGGCGGCGGCGGCGGCGTGTCGGCGCTAGCTGCACTATCTTCACTCATAGGTAGGCACTATGTTTAGTTAATGAACTGTTGTTATTCATTACTTATCGCCAACTCACGAGCGCGGCGAGCGAACAAGTGATATAATTATGTATACCTGTAGTAGGTAGACCTATTATATCAGGTTTGCATATTGTTAAGCGGGAGGTCGACGAGTCAGCGCATAGTGGATGTGTGTGTGTGATGTCTGTGTCGTGTTGTGGCGAGGTCGGCTGCTACCCTTATTTGAGCTCCACTGAAATAGCCCGTGACTCACTCGGGCGGACTTATCGGCGTGCCTTACTTACTCACTGTAGAGCTATCCGCGGCCTCGTCGCGACCAATTTTACACTTATACAGAACATAATTATTTTCGACTTACTACCAGCAATGTAATAACCTGCGAATTAACTGACTAATCAATGTCTCAGTAGCAATGTGAGTGCAAATGTTTTTAATTGTTGTCGATGACGCATTACTCAGTCGATCGATACAATTTGGCCTCGGCCGGTGAAAAGATCAAAAGTGAACCAGAGCGGATGTGACAAGCGGAACAGCGCACAGCGCGCGGCCTCCGCGAGCGCGACGCGGCCACGGCGACACGCGTAGGTATACACTCCACTCTCACCGATCAGCCACCCTCAGCGATGGCGCCAGCGCTAGTGCCAAGGCCAGTGTCAGCGCCAAACGTACTTAGCAGCTGCCAATAACATAAGTTACTATCTATTTGTTTTGTGCCCAAGTTCAAAACTTATATAGGTAATAGGGTGATTCACACTTTTTTGAAAACTGTTTTACATCAATCTTGAGGTCGTAATGAACCAGTAGAATTTTTATATCAAAATCGAAAAATGCCAACTGGAGACTGGAGTACAAAGTTTGGTCTGAAAAAAAAAACCCAAGTAACAGTTGTAGGAAGTTCCCGGACGGTGTCCAGGATTGATTGGTCAATACTTCCTAGTCTCTTTTAATTCCATTCCTATTACTGATAAAGTAAAGAACTTGGGGATATATCGACAGGACACTTTCTTGTAATGCGCTATGCAGGAAGTTACTCGTAAGATGTTTGCAGCGGCTGGCTCCTTGTGACGCCTTACAATTTTTCTCCCTATTACCACCAAAATTGCACTTGCTCAATCTCTTCTGCTTCCTATTCTTGACTACGCTGATGCCAGCTATCTTGATCTTACCGAAGAGCAGTTTGATAAACTTGAGAGACTCCAAAACGTATGCATTCGATTTATATTTGGTTTGCGCAAATACACGTATGCAAGCATAAGCAGCTCGCCTGTGGAACGCTTTGCCGATTAGCATAAGACGTGCTCAATGGCTGCCTATCTTTCAAAAGCTGGTGAAAGATCTTATTATATTATATTTTATATATTTATTCAATATGTAGGTTATATAATAAGTATCTATATATACATATATATATATTGATGAGTAATCTTTGTTTATCCCTATGTATAATAATAATTATTTTACACATACGTAATACAATATTGGTACGCCTACACTTACCTCTGTGTTTCCTTTCTTCCAGTCCATAGATCTCATTTCCAGCCATCCTTTGGAGGTGGTCTGGAAGAGATCGCCTTGTGCGATAAGATCACCCATCTACTCTTACTTTGTCACATAATATTTTTACGTCCGACAAAAGTCGACGAGTCCGACCAAAAAAGTTGCACATACCAGCTCCGCCGGGCGTATGCGCACATCAATTACTCCAAATTATAAACGGGAAAAGATTAGTTTTGTTCAGAGTGTTGGAACAAGACGCTGTTTGTACCTGTGTGATACTCGTACGTAACGATGACGATACGAATTTAGTACCAAGAGTTTCTGGTATTTTCCTAATAACCCCGAATTAAGCAAGTAATACTTACTTGCTTAATTCAAAAATATTCAAGTGGCTCGAATACCTGAAGTGATTCGAACCTTCTCCGGTTTGGTACCTACACCAGGCCCAAAATAAATAACAACCGAAATCAATGTTTCAATCATTGTTGCTGTAACACCGCGATGACTATTTAATTTTACGATTATTTTAGACATCATTTTTGTTGCAGGTGGCGCAGGCGCAGACCGCAACGTGTCGCCGGCGCTGCGCGAGGCGCTGTACACCATTCGCGAAGCGTGGGCCGAGCCGCGCTCACTGTACAGCCGCTGGTCAGTATCAGTCACACACTCACACAGCAAAGCAGCGCAGTCGCACTTCTAATTACTACTTGTGCACATCCATGAGTTCAGCAGCTAGTCAGCGACATTTGAACCACAGTACTATACGATTTTTTTTAAAGTATCATCAGTATATGTAAATACAAGCAATCCAGGACACAACTTATGTTTTTTTTATACCACTAAGGTGGCAAATAAGCATACGGCCCACCTAATGGTAAGCGGTAACCGTAGCCTATAGACGCTTGCAACAGTTGCAACACCAGGGGTATGACTTGCGCGTTGCCGAACCTGTAAAACAAAAGAGAAGTAGGTAGCAGTTGTGTTGGCAGTATAAGGGTTCCCCCACTGCCGACACGTTTCCTCGCGGATCAATGGCAATCTTACCTACCCATCGTAAGGAACACAACACAGCCGAAAGCAGTGGTATTTCACTTCGATTTTCTGCTAGGCGGAGGTATTTCCCCAATCGGGCAGCTCCAGTTTGAGTGTAATTACTCCCACTATGCCCTACATGGGCGAGGGTATCGCAAACTGCGATTTCTTCCAGGCAAACTTTACAATAACACTGCACATTACAAAGGCTAAATTACACTTATAATATATATTTTTTGAAATAAAATTACTTTTTACGGATTTTATCGCGTATATTGATATTATTAATCCCGACGTTTCGGACCCTTTACAGCGTCCATGGTCACGGGTACTGAGGTGGTGGGCGTCTTGATGATATAATTACTGACAGCTACCCTACATTTTTTATTGTTACATGATCAATGACATTTATTACTAATTATTAATTAAAACTAGATGGAGCCGGCATTTCCTAGCTGACGACCTCTGAGAAGAAACGCCGAAACAAACTCAGAGAATCATGGTCTCTTTTAAAGTAACAATATTCAATGATCATGTTTTAGTTGTTAATTATTGGCAATCCGATTCACGCAGAACGAGCTCACAGTATCCTTTGGTCTTGCGGTTGTAGGCCTGGATTTTGGTTTAATAGAATCTATAACAGGATTCCAAGCAGGTGGTAAGACCCAGCCATCTTCTCTATTGAAATTTGGATGTTTTTTAATTTCAATAGCCTCACGAATCATCCTGGGTAGGTATCGAACATAATATGTAGAATCTCTAACAGGATTCCATTCCAGGAAATATCCTGGAATGGAATCCTGTTATAGATTCTATACTATACTAAGTTAAGTGTACTTAACTGAAATAATCTGTAATCACTTCCAAGAAGCTGTAAGTGATGATATTGGCACAGTCAGGAGCACCGCGGCCGCGTGACGCGGGCGTCTCGCTCCACCTAGCGTCTGACTAGGCTCGCTGCACACAATGCACCGCGAGGCGCACGCGCTGCGCATGGGCCACGGCTCATTGACGATTGCATTGCATGCAACCGGACTGCCGTGCCGCCATGCCGGAGCGGCTCAGATATGTCAAGTATTTACATAGCTAGCCGTTTGGTTGCCGCTCCAGTGGGGCGCGGCGGCGGCGGCGGCGGCGGCGCGGGCGGCAGCCGCTGTGCTTTCATGATTCCTCGCCTGAAATAATTATGGAATATATTTATGTTCTTATAGCCACGTATAACTCGCAGTCGACCGCAGACGCGTCATGCAGACGCATGTGTGCTACGATTCAAAATATTTTGTTAAGTGTGTCAATATGATCTTAATCATAAATAAACAGTATTCTTAAATGTTATTATGTGTCTATTTGAAGAAAGCCCTTGAATAATGTTGACGTGAAGTGAAACACAAGCACGCCTCGCTGCATCCAGGGTAAGATAAGTACTTAGTTTGAAGAATTTAGGCTATAAAATAATTTATCACTACAAATTATTCTAAGAATTTGAACTGTTCGTGTGACTTCTTGTTTCAAATAATCGTCTCCGTAGATAGTGTACATAATATGTAGAGTAGTAGGCGCGTGTGCGGGTGCGGTGTGTCCACGACACGTCGCGTGTCGCGTCGCCGTCGCCTTCGGGGCGCGAGGGGCCGCCGGCGACCTGCGACTGCGACAATAACACAAGACAACCAAAATAAGTGAAGCCACTGTCACGCGAACAATAAGAAGCACAAGCTACACGAACTGTCCGCGCGCCGGCACGCAGCACGCTCACGCTCCACACGTCACATCACAAGACGTGATGTCCGGCTATCTGTAGGCACCACATCCACACTGGCCACATACCACCGACTCTGTGGCTATACGGTGCCTAAACACTACAAAGTCGCGACTTGAGCTGACGACTGCTCCTAGGTGCACGGCTTTGTACCATCCTACCTAGCTCATTAAAATTTGACCGGCTCAAGACCGCCACCATAGATATTATTATATCTGTCATTCCACATTCAATATGTATCTGTAAGTCATGATGTGAACGGTATTCATGTGTGGTGCACGCTGCGCTGCAGCTTGCATTTACTTAGCTTAGGTACCTACCTACAATAAGCGCGCTGTCTTACTGCGCGGGAACAGCGTGTAGTGTCTTGGTTTTGATTCAATGACGTGAACTCACCGCGCGCCGCACACTGGTTCCAAATTGAAGTATTCATATCTAGATCTACTATTTGACAAACCAAGTTTGTTTATCTTTCGATGCTCAGATCAAATATTTAATAAAGTATAAAGATGGAACCTTGCGAACAAAAAAGTGAGGCCGGTTTAATAAACATGTGTGCGCGGGCCGGTGTTGCCATCATAATTCAAAGTACCCCAATATTACAAAAATAACGTTACTAATCATTAACGTTATCTATTATCGTTATATCACAATAGAGTTACCAATTATTTATTAACATTATCACACGATAGAACATTAAGTACATCCACGCGATAAAATCCGTAAAAAGTAGTTTTATTTCAATATTTATTATATTCTTTGATGAACAGACGCCAGCAGGTCAAGTTATCCAAAACTGACAAATTTTCCCAATTGAATATAAACCTTTAAAAGTTGAAAATCAATCAAAGAAATTTTAAAAATTGTTGTAGCTTGATGTGCTGGCCTCTGTACACCAGAAATATAAAGAAAAAACAGTGCAATTTTAATTTTATTTAAAAGCCTTTGTGCTAAATCAAATATAATAATATTTATCTTCACACTGTTAATGGAAGATAGAATGATAGCTGCTTTCACAAAATGATGGTATGCTTTCAATCAAGTGCCCTTTCGGCCATAGGTAATTTAATACAACACGCACAAGCGATCTAGCTTAAAAATATATTGACTTGTAAAAGTGTCTTTAAAAGATCTATTTACAGAAATAAATATCATTTATCATTTGATGTAATAACACATACCGATTACACCGTTACCTCTTTTTGCACGTGTTTTACCCCTCCACAGGATGTCCTCGGGGCAACTATTACAACAAGCGGACAAAATTATGAACTTCTATTACAAATATTCTAATACATACATTAAGGTAATAGAATAAAAAAAGTTTGAGTAACCGATCATTCGAATCTATCACGTTAGCTTTCAAACAAAAAACAATAAATGGGTCCATTCGTTTAGGAGCTTTGATCGCCCACAGACACGTACGCACACAGACAGACACATAAAAACCTATAACACCTAAACGTCTAAAATATATTTATAACGTCTAAATGTTATAACGGTTATATAATGAATAAAATAACGTTGCGTGTCACAGTACCTAAAAAAAGGTAAACTGTGACGCTTTATAATGGCAGCACTTGTTGTGTTTCAATGGATAACCTCAATTTTATTTTGAT
Source organism: Acronicta alni (assembly GCA_964056405.1). Classification (NCBI taxonomy): domain Eukaryota; kingdom Metazoa; phylum Arthropoda; class Insecta; order Lepidoptera; family Noctuidae; genus Acronicta; species Acronicta alni. The sequence goes on along the minus strand of OZ043934.1, from coordinate 132,275 downwards.
TTATTGAAAATATTGTTTTCCAAATTTACTTTTATGTGAAATGTGATTCCATCATGCTTTTTATCTCTTGTACTTGATTGTTGTTGGTTTTTACACCCTTTCACAACACATTCGACATTTTTACTTATAAATAAATAATATTTTTGATGACGTGTTGCTCTATGCGTGTTGATAGACGTGCCGCGATAGCTCGACTGACAAGACAAGGCGTAGTTTCGGTACATGTGTGAGCGTGTAATTGTGTTTGTACACGGCAAGGCGTAGTTTCAACCGGCCTCACTTCTTTGTTCGTAAAGTTCCATCTTACTTTTTTATTTGATCTGAGTTTCGATGTATTTATTGTTGTTCACGCACAATACACCTCATCCATTCAAATCTGCCGCCTTTCGCCGATTGGGCGCCGGATGACAGCCAGCGCGTGTGAGTAAGCGCGGCGACCAATCACAATCGCTTCCGCGCACGACTTTTTATCATGGCGGACATCAAGTAAACTCGAAACGGCGGCTCTCATAATTAACTCTTTAAAAACTGTTATATCATTCGGTGAATTGTGGAACTATATGTGATGTGAGTTCAGCCATCAACGTGCCAGCTCCAAAACCTCCGGACGACCGCGGCAAAGGTAGGTGATTTGTTTTGGGTTGAAGCACAGTGCAAACATATGGTGTTTCGGTCGGCCTACTGGCCCTATACTTTTTCGGCAAATATACGGTACAGTTGTAAATGTAAATAAATGAAAAAAAGAAAACAAAGGATTCCCTTAGAAGTCCAAACCATTTTTATGAAATTAAATGCTGTAAGCGCTATATTCTTAAACTGCACAGAGCGGTAATCCTGTGATGGATACGGTGTGTTGTCTTGCTATAGTCGTCCACACACACACGCACAATGCACAGTAGATTTCCTCTCCTGCTGGGACTTGTCTATTTTCTCGCTACAGGGGAAACATTTTCAAAACATCAGTCTCGTTTGTACTTATTTACAAATTATTTATGTCCCGAAACAATTGTATTTACATAAATTGAAAGATTAACAAATAATAAGACGTCTGTGGTCTAGTGGTTCGCGTATCGGACTGCTGATCACGAGGTCGTGGGTTCAGTTCCCACAGAACACAAATTATGTTTATATGATGAACATAAATTAAGTGTTTTTGTTTGTCTGGGTGTTTCAAGTATTATAAGTATGTATTTACAAAAAAAAGTATATAAGTGTTATATCCAATAAGTAGTACCCATAGTACAAACTGCTTAAATGGGGCTGGATGGAGCCGTGTAAAATTGTTCAAGAATATTTAAAAAACAAGAGTCGACTTTTGGATCACTGTCCGCCGGCGCGCTATCCTTATTATGCAGTCTTGTGTCGAAGTATTCCCGTTTCAGCACCTAAGTCACTCTCAGTCTCGATTTAAAAAAAAACCTTTGTACAAGCTATGCGCTTTTGTTAATAAGTATTGCTAAGTTCAATACTTACTTGCAATAATTATGATTAGCCCTAATAACCTATGCGAATGTTGCTAATCATTTGTATTAGGGCCAATTTCCATCTACGACATAATTTATTTATTTATATAATCAATACTTATATCTATTATTACAGGTACAACCCAATGCAATAGTGAAGCTGTCTTAACAATTTATTTTTTTAAACTAATTACATATAATGTTATCCTTGTGAATTCACTCAGTGTACAAGCAAAAATGTCTATCTCCTCTGCTACAAGGTTAAGAGTGCGAAGCGCTCTCGTCAGGGGCGCCTCATTCAAGAGGTTAGTGCCAGCAGCTGAGGCCGACGTCGCCGCCACACATATCTATCCGGCGCACTTAAACACACTAACTTTAATATATTGGCGTTATGTATCTTGCCTCTAATTAATTTAAATAAATAAGAGACAAGTGCGAACTCACGCCTAACTCTGAGCTTGTTGTATCCAACCATGCCTAATATAAACAAGGTTGGATACATAAGCGGGTAAAAAGGATATATTCCATAGAGTCTTAAATATAAAATCTAACAAATTGTCTATACTATAGTCATTGCGAACGATAATGGATACCTATCTACTCCTATACACTTCTTGTAAATGTTAGCGACACTTTTATCGAGTGTGTGTGAGCGTCTCCCGCGGTGCGCGCGCGCCGCTTTTATAACAAACAACGATACCGCGAGCGCGCGCTGTCGCCCAACACATGTTTTGGCAAGCACGCAGTGTACAGTCCCCGCAATGTGTGCACGCGCTGGCTCGCTATTTATTTACGTTGAACTGGCAGTTGGCAGCTCGCTCGCCGCCGCCACGTCCGCGTCACTCGTCCGTCCCTACTAACCCGCTGCATGCTGGCGCGAACAAAGAGCTGTCAACAGACAACCTGAAGCTCACATCAATTTGAGTACAGTCTTAGTGTTGTTGTAGTTCTGTAAGCTCGAGTAGGATGGGCACGCCCGACCCTCCGCGGCCCCGCTCCCCTCAGGCCATGTCAGCCTCTTACCATACCTTCATCTTACTGTATACAACAAAAGTAATGTTATCCCTCTTGCAGTAAAATGCTCTCTTGCAGTGCAGTAGGTGTGATTTGAATGCAACTTTACTTGACCTGGGAATCGAAACCAGACCTCTAGCGTAGCAGTCGGTCGATAACTTAATTTATTGCTGAAATAATAGACGTGTACCTACCTACATTATAAAAGGGGATTTCAAAATCTGTCATCATGCTTATTATAAACACACCACCACAGCAACATGGCGCCTACCCGCTAGTCGCTAGCTAGCCTCTTGTTACACATTAGTTACACGCTGTTTAAAGCTACATGACTTTATTCGAAAACATTGTTCAACTTCCTTTTATGAAAAAAGTTGTACAAAGTCAAAGTCAAATGTTTTATTTCAATTAGACCAATTAAATAGCACTTTTGAAAAGTCAAAACTAATTGCACGGTTCCAAAAAGTGGGTCTTATGGAGAAGAACCGGTAAGAAACTCCATAGACACTCTTTTTTAAAAACAACATGATTACAATGTTAATCTTGGTTTACAAGTTTGATAAGAATAGTTAATGAGAACAATGCAGTTTGATGTGTAAACTAATAAATTAATCCAGATTAAAAAATAAAATAAATAAATAAAAGAAAAAGATCGCCATTGACAGTAAGAGCTGACCAGCCCCGACAGACGGCACCCGTTCACGAGTATGACGTGTGTATCGGCGTCGTTCGACTCAGCCATGTTGCAGGGAATAAAACGACCCGACACACAACGCCACCATCAGCAGGACATTTTAGTGAGCATGACAAGCTCAGACCGCAAGGCAATCGAAACGCACAATAGAATTTAATGTCATTTATAAATATAGGCACTAGGTATATGCAACACCAATGGCTGCACGACTCTCATACTTTACAAAATTCAATACAACATGCGTTTAAACAAAAAAAAAAAAAAAATTATAATAAGTAAGTGTATAAATAATTACTTATGTCGATAAAAAGGTACTAAATGTCATCGAATACATATATGGGTTTATTAACAATTGCATATGTCAGATTACAGTAGAATTACTCAACTATGCGAATATCATCTTGTGGAGCTGGATCAGCACTAAGCCAAACATTTTTATCCAGAAGATAATCTTCCAATTTATAGTAAGCTTGTCTGCACAGGGTAGACTTAATGACTTTTTTGAATTTATTTTCTGGAAGATCTAAAATGTCGTTCGGAATTTTATTATAAAACCTTACGCAGTAGTAAAAGAAGTATGAACTTTAGCTAGACGGAATTGTGGCTGCATTAATTTTGATTTACATCTAGTATTATAATCATGCAGTTCACGTTTTTTGACGTACTGGTACAGATTTTTTCTTACATATACATTATTCTCATAAATGTACTGAGAAGTTACTGTCATTATCATATCATTATTAACGCGCCCAGAGGGCTCTCCTTAAAGTGATGACCCGTAAACCGAGGAGGTATAGTACCTCCATTCTGTATAATAATTGTATGGTACTGACTGTAAGGCAGCTATATGTATTACAGGTTATACTCAGGAAACACTCAACTATTGGCTACCAAGAAATTAACACTCGTAGAAAGACCGAGGTGTGCAAAATCATCCCATGTAGAACGACCCTTGCATGGCGACAATTCTATATAAGCAGCAACCGGCTTTACAACAAGGTTAATAGACTCACCAAAATCCACTCACTGCCTTTATATAAATGTAAAAATATTCTTAAAGCATGGCTCCAAAAACTGTCTTATCAGGAAACGGAAGACCTAATTAAATATAAATTACACACACACACACACACACACACACACACACACACACACACACACACACACACACACACACACACACACACACATACCCATATTCTTCACAAACACGTACACTACACCACCACACGCGTGCACAAAGTATATTTGTTCCTCATTTAAGTATACCTGGCAATTTTTGACCGTCTATGTTAATTGTACAATTACCTGAACGACGCTGATAACTGTGATACAGTTTTTACTAGTACGGTTGTCATCGTTAGCCTTATTGTCATACAAATATAAAATTACAGTGTACAATATCTTGTCTAGATTATAAGGTATATTATGTTACTCTCTTTCTGTTCCAATAAAATTATTATTATTATATTTATTTCTTTAAAGATTTCCCTGAGTGAATCTCGACTACGTAGGTTATAAATGGCTCGAACCGCTCTTTTCTGCAATATAAAAACCGATTCTATGTCCGCAGCGCGGCCCCATAGCAATATTCCGTAAGACATTATGCTATGAAAGTAATTAAAGTAGACTAGTCTTGCGGTTGCTACATCTGTAAGTAGTCTGATTTTCCTAACTGCATAGGCAGCTGAACTCAGGCGTCCTGCTAAAGTTCTAGTGTGTGGACCCTACTGAAGCTTTGAGTCTATCCTGATTCCCAGGAAAACCGTTTGGTCGACAAATTCAAGTTTATCATTATTTAGTATAACGTCACATTCCATAGATCTTACATTAGGTAGAGCAAACACTTTATGCATTTGGTTTTCTGCCAATTTAATACTAAATTATTAACTGTAAACCACTCATGGACCTTAAGAAGTGCGTTATTTACATCGTCAGTATTTGGTATGCGTCTGTTTAGCTTAAAAATTAAAGAAGTATCATCTGCAAATAACACAATCTTCGATTGATCCTCAAGCATGTAAGGTAAATCATTTATATATACAAGAAATAAGAATGGACCTAGAATGGAACCGTGAGGTACGCCCATTTTCACCTGAGTGCCGGGCGATTTAACCCCATTTATTTGAACTTTTTGTTGTCTACCTTGCAAGTATGATTTGATAAGTTTCAAAGTTTTGTTGTTTAAGCTTCAAACCATAATGCTCCAATTTTAATAGCAGAGTTTCATGACTTACGCAGTCAAAGGCTTTTCAAAGGTCACAGAATATACCGATCGCATCTTGAGACTCTTCCCAGGCATCAAAGATGTTTTTGATAATGGCTATACCAGCATCAGTAGTATTACGTCCTTTGGTGAAGCCATGTTGCTGGTCATGAAAAAGCTTATTTATATTGAAATGTAATAGCATTTGATTGAGCATAATTTTTTCAAATATTTTGCTTAGCATAGGCAGAATAGACACTGGCCTAAAATTGCCAGGATCTTGACAGTACCTAATCCTTCTAAATGATTAGCAATTAATCAAAAATTACCCTAGAAAACCCTAGTGAACGAACGATCTTTTCCATTAAGGGTTATTTTGTAAATGAACACAACATTTTGAGTGCAAAGCAAATATGAATGTTTTAAGATACCCGAATCAACCTATAAAGTTTTATTGCAAAGAGAAATAATAATAATAATATAAATCTTTATTTACAGACTACATAGGCCCACATTGTGTTAGTATTTAAAATGATCTTATAAACTATGTTAGTAGGTATACAGGTGATGAGAGCTATACAGGTACTTATATCCACTGATAGTTTCAGCAAGCCCCATGTAATACATGAAGCTTGATAAACCTATCCATGGTAGGCCCATCCAGCCTTTCAGCAAACACCCTTAAGATACTGTTGCTGCTTCCTCTCACTCTGCGCGTAATAGACGCCACTTTCTTACGCATTATTGCAAAATAGTCGTCAGTGTGCGCGTCGGCGAACATACCTGACGCACTACTCTACTGCCTACAAAATGGCTCGAGTAATTAATTTATAAAGCAAGTATATGTACATATAATCAAAGTTATAAAGTCTTTGGATTAGGTTAGATTTTGAAAGAAGAATATGCTTTAAATGAGATTTTAAGAACCACCCTAGTCTTATAAATCTTAAATATACTCTTTGGGGTTAACTGTCGGTGGGGAAGTAACTGGTTCACGACCATTTGTTCTTGTTTGTGGTGAAGTACAGACGCCAGCAGGACAAGCTATCCAAAACTGTCATAATTTCCCAATTGAATATGAACCTTATGATTTTGTATTGAAGTTGAAAATCAATCAAACAAATTTGAATCTGTACATACATTCGACGAAGTGGATCAAGAGACAGAAATGCAAATAGTCATGCTGCGCAATTGCGGATTCTGTGCTGAGTGATCATTATAGCATCGCTGACGGATTCTATGCTGCAGCCCAGCTGCACAGCAGGCAGGTTAGAGCGGAGCGCTGTACTCCCTACTACTTTGTTTGTAGTATTTGAACAACCGTTCACTCACAATTAGAGGTGAGTCGTTTACGAATGAATGCTTCAAATGGACTACTTCAGTTGGTCTCGTCATTCGTCTACTAGTTCAGTTGTACTTCAAACAAATAGTTCTTTATATCTTTATATCAGAGTATCTAGTCCACCGGCCGGGAACGAGAACGACCCAAACGAAACACGAAGGAGGAGGATTATGGGAATTTAAACTTTATTCCAACAGCATAGCGATGTTGTCGGGTCAGAAGAGTTTGTAGCATAACATAGCACTACGATTTTAATTACGATATTATAATTTACAATCACGTTTCTTCTAGTTGGAATGTGTATCAGTAAGCCTGATCAAGTATGAAGGGAAATCTGTGGTATAATTTTAATTTTTAATGTGTGCGTCGTATCTCAGCTCGTCTAACTAGCTTGCGATAAGATGATTCAATGAACTGTTGAGTTAAAACCTATTCCATATCTTTAGATGAAATAGTGAATGAAAACCGAACGATAAAGTTTGATGAGCTACTGAACTGTACTGAACATTTGAACTAGAAGAAGGATATAGTTCACTTTAATGAAAAGACACATTTATATCTGTTCATTTCAGTGACACATTTTGCGCATGCGTACTCACAATCGCTCACTAGTCAAGTAGTCACTACTTTTTCTGTTCTGCAGCAGTCGTGACTGTGTCGCAATTGTAACAAGGTGCAGGTTAAGCACTAAGGATTGCGATCTGAGACTACAACTCGGTAATGTGTAGTTATTGTATATTATATTGGTGGCTTTGATAAATAACAAACATCGTTACCCTAGTGAAAACGCGGAGAATCTTAGTATCGCGATTCAAAAAACGCCTCTCAATTAACAACGCCATCTATCGATTCAAAAGAATCTCAAACAGTAGTCGATATTCGATGTCGTGTCGATGTCAAGTATTTTGTATGGAATTGTTGGGTACTAGCGGTTACCTCAGTAGCTAGGTTCCCTATTGACAGACTACATTACTATAGCTCACTCAACTCCTGGTTGGGGCGCTACCGCCTGCACCGTTGCCGGCTGCACACCTTCACGTGACGTCACGTTTTGTGCCTACTGACAATTCCACAGTGAGCAGCTCAACTCCGTGTCGGTGTTCATCTTTATTTATTAACTAGCTTTTGCCCGTGGCTTCGCTCACGTGGATGTAGAATCAATAAAGAATCAGAAATTAAAGAAGAAGAAATGACACACAAATTCACGTTCACAGTTTCATTTAGCTCGCGGCCTCTTCCCATATATGTTGGAAACCATTTCTAGTCTAATCAGTATTTTACATGAAGCGGCTACCATCAGATCTCCTCACGTAATATCTGGTTATTAAGACGGATAACTTACAGATAAACTGTCGTGCGGTTTTTTGGGTTTCTAAGTAATAGGTGTTCGTATGAAAACCGGGACCGAATTGGTCTCCGAAGCACAGAGGAATCTTAATGTGTTATCAGTACATAGCAAGCACAGCCTAACCTCGTAGATCTTTTGATCAGCGTTATTATGTATTTCTTTGCCACGCCAGTAGTACGGAGCGTTAGTACGGGCGAGTCCAGTATTGTAAAATAAGAGAAAGTTATCAAGAAGGGCAATTTGTGTTATTGTGAATGGGCCAGCTCAGAATAAGCAAGCTACCGTAACAGAAAGTGTAATTCCTATCAAAATTTATCCACAAAATCTCACTTCAGCTAAAAAATATATTCATTTATTTGCGTAACATAATGTGAGTAGAAGGTGTTACAAAAGGCTTAAAGCTAAATAACAATTATGGACCCTGCTAGGGCACAGCAACAAAATTAAAATTACATTAAGCTCAAAGTATTAATATCACAACACAACAATAAACATAATAATATCACAATAACTCATAGATAATTTTTGTTATACCTATTTAAACATTCATATTAAAAATGTATATTAAAACAGTTAGAAATAATAATGTCATATAATTTACTATTGCGATTAATGTTGAATGTAGTATACAAAGTTACATACATATTATACATATATCACGCTTGTTTCCACTTCCCACGATCCTGGCATAAAACTTTCGTTACATCGATGTTCAATAACCTCCACATGCATAGGTAATCGTTGTTTTTATACTAATCTTAGCCTTTTTTTGGCTTTTATTGAATTTTGGTTTGGTTTTGGTTTCTTAACCTGGCACTTATTGAGAACGTCCGCAATTTGAATATGGTACGTTCGCCGAGGTCAGTCCTTCGAACTCTTCGATCCATACTCGCTACGTGTACTCGTTTCGTGGATCTCCGTTCATCCACCGTCTCTAGATGCCCAAACCACTTTAACATAACTTTCTCAATTCTTGTTACTATATCTATTCTTCTTTCACTCTACAAAACTCTCTTCTCACGCTGTCCTTAACTCAATCTGTCATTTAAAGTTAATTCACACATACCTCTCATCTCTACGGCATTAATTCTAATGTCATGTTTTGTCTGCCACACTGGGACTGGATTTTCACTTCCATTCATTAGTGTCGGCCAATCCTCCCCCAATAACAAACAACCAGGCATGAAATTTTAATAATGCTATCTTAGTGTTTGAGTGCTTATTTTTAGGAATCATACGTAATAGTGAAGGAATAAATAGTATTTTACTTCCCCATTAGTCTGGGTGGTGGGTTCGATTCCCAGGTCAAAAAGTATTATTGTCTTTGATTATATTGTGTTTCTCTATGACTTTTCTAGAGTAGTAGCTCGGAGTTTAGACTTGTGCCCGGTTGATGGCAATAGGCTCACCCTTTATCCTTATAACTTACTTGGGACCTAAATATACCACCAGACTATTGGGTATAAATTAGTACACCTCTGCTTTAGCCATCGGGGAATACAGGCGTGATGGTATGTTATGGTTATGTGAGTAGGTACTATTTTAGGCATAAATGGCGCTGACCTCAAGGCCGCCACCTGAAAGTGAATCCTGGCCCCATTGCACAGTTACAATTATTGCCTTCTGAAGAAAATTTAAAGAGCGCGTTAAAGTATTTAGAAACTCAAAATCAAGCTTATAGGACGAAAAATACGTCATTGAAGCACTATTTCAACCATTTCATAACACATAAATTATGGATATCCGACACTGCAACGCTTCAGTTGCTACAACGACACGCTCATATAACCAACATTTGACTAATAACTATTTTTTATAATAACATACGGTGTAGTGGGTTATCTCCGTTTCGGGTTAGACATTGATGTGATCAGGTATCGTCGACTCCAACCCATCGTTGACAACATATTATAATGATGACTGATAAACATTACTTACAACTTTTTGACGACACGTTTGGCGTTGCGGCTGAGTGATCGGCTTCTGCCCCACGATACAGGAGAAAATCCTAGTACGGGGCAAATTTTTTTAGAAAAAAAAAGAAAAAAAAAACCATATAATGTGGTGGTACCCGACATTAGTGAAGGCCTCATTCCCGCTCAAACCCGCTCAAGTACAACCAGAGTACCTATGTCATAATGTGACGACATCTTGACGGCCTAAAGTGAACTGTGACTGTGTGAAGCTGCGTAATCGCAGTGGTTAATGGTTGTCAGAAAGTTATGGTAACACTATGATATTACCTTTAAGGCTGTGAGCCTCCTTTCTGGATCTCCATCCTGTGATGTGAAAGGTCCCTCTCGAGTTCAAGATACGAAAGTGTGAATACGAATACGAATGAACTTCATCAGAATTGTGCAACCAACATCGCGGCATATTTTATGGCAAGTTGATAAAGGCATCTTGATCAAATTGGTTAACTAAGAAGTTACCTGCAATACGTTTATCATTACGACTTTGTTCTACTTTTTGCGCAACAACTGTTTTGCAGCACAATGGGGGGATGTAGGTTCGATTCCCGCACGGAATTTCTGGGTACTGAGAAACTCTCCAAGATACTGAGGTGATGTCGTTTGTGAAAGTTTGTGTTGTGTTGTTCAATATTACCTACTCCAATAGAAAACGTTCACTTCATTTAGTCGTAATAACTCTTAAAACTGTTCTCTTTTAGCACTTTTTGGTACATAGGATCTCACAATAACTTATAAAGTGCCTATTGACGTATCAATCATGAATTGACGTGCATTCGACGTCACAATAGAGAAACCAAAAATAATGATCCCTTGTTTATACTGGAATTCTTACGACAGAGAGGTCAAGCTGTATCTCTGGATCTAATCAACGGAATACAATAAGACATACCTCAGTCATCATAATCATAAACCATCAGTGATGATCTCTTTTTTCTATGGGTCTGCATACAACGGAGACGTCAAGCAGTTCCCCAGGATCTTTTCATCCAATTCAGTTAAGAAGTACCGCAGTTTTTAAGTTGGAGCTTATGCTTTCTAATAGTAATAACAAAATTAAGATCTATTCAGTAGTTTTTGCGCCAACCCCTAACAAACAGACAAAATGTTTTAAAATCTCATTTTTGGGTTCGGGGACCTTTACATAGTCTAACCCACTTGTTTTTTTTAAATACCTTCAATGTACAGACACAGCTTTTTTACAGTTTTATAATAGTATAGATTAACATATTTTCTCGGTCTAGCTCCGATCCGCGGCTAGGGGCTTACGTCGGCATCGTAAGTAGCTGGGCAGAGCGCTTTCTCACTGAAACGCACTTTATGTTTGTACACCACACACAAGCACAATACACACGTGAGAGAACGCGAAGACTTCATCTACACTATTGAGCGTGGTACATTGTAAAATTAACAATAACTACTAGTTAACAGGAAATTATGTCATGATTTTAATACTATGGAGAATAGAAACAATAAGCAAAAGTTTTACCTAAAAATCACGAACTAATACGGTGTTATTCTTGGATTAAAAAGTAAAAAAAGGTTGCCAATGCCAGTAGGTACTCCACGAGGAAACGTTGTGTTGGCAGTGGGGGAGGGGGGGGTTTGACCCTTATACTGTCAATCCAACTATTCCTCTTTCGTTTTACAGGGTCAGCAACGCGCAAGTGATACCCACGGTGTTGGAAGCGCCTATAGGCTACGGTAACCGCTTACCGTGTGCTTGTTTGCTCTTGTAGCACTGGTATAAAAGAAAAACGAAAAATTAGAAAAATAATTATAATTATGTCGCGTCTCATCTCATTCATAATAAAGCAACAGAAATTGGCGAAACGTTACTATACGTATAGGTATACGTACCTACAACTAATGGAATTTAGAATAACTGGAACACGCAGTTCCGTTTTTATTTTATTTTAATCCTTGGCTTAGGTGGTAGTATTTGTCCCGGATATACGTTTAGGTGCCAAATGTCATACGAAAATAATATATAATAATAATAAATTGTTTATTTAGAAAAAAGGTGCAATACTTTTAACACTGTCTTACAATATTTAAAAATTATTCCTAATTACATTTATGTATGCTTGAACTAGGTTGAACCTGTGTTTCAGGCAAGGAAGTGCATAGATAACATAAATTATAAATTAACAACTTAAATACACTTAATTATAATTATCTATAAAGTATCTAATGTTTATGAACTAATATATATATATTGAAAAATGCTAAGTACGTTATTTATTTGCATACTACGAGTAACTCTTCTGTTTGTTCGTAAGAGATGCTTTGTAAATATTGACTTAGACATTTTTTACAGCTAAAATAATTTAAGTTATAAATATTTAGTTCTTTATTTATCCTGTTGTACAAAAATGGGCCTAGGATCGTAAAGAATCTGGTTATAAAAGTATGTTTTGATGTTGAACTTGAAGTGCAAACTATATCGTTCCGTCTCTTTTTAGTCACGTCAGCATTATAGGTAAGCATGGTGTGTTGTTTTAATATTAAATGCACTATGAAAAGTTGACGTACAGTCAGCATGTTGCATGATTTGTATAGCAGATGAGTGGGAAAGAAAAACGGGTGAAAGTTGGCTACTTTTAGGATAGCTCTCTGAGCTCGTTCCAGAGGAAGTAAATTAGTTTTTAGTGCTCCGCCCCATGAAGTTATACAATAAGTAATGACAGATTGGCATAATGCCATATATACTTGTGTGATTAATTTTGAGTCTGCGATTGTCCGTAGTTTTTTAAATACATATATTAATTTAGGCACTCTTTTAACCAGACTGTCTATATGTATATTGTCTAAAGGAGAGTGTGTCGTCAATTATAACCACGAGATATTTTAAGTGACTGCTTTTGAAGATAGTAGGACAATCACAAGTTATGTTGACTGAAAGATTTTCACATTGATGTGCGTATTATTAAGTTGTGACTTGCGCATGGAGAAATGAATATATTTAGTTTTCTCAGCATTTAATGTTAGTAAATTGTTTTGAAGCCAATTATTTACGGTATTAAAACCCAGTTGAGCGTTTTCGTAAAAATTCGCTGCTGGTTTTAGCCGTAAAAATTAACGCCGTGTCGTCAGCGTGCGATACAATCTTGCCGTTTTCAATATTTAGACTACACAAATCGTTAATATAGATTAGGAATAGGGTAGGGCCAATTGTAGTGTATGTATACCAATATAGATGTGTGTGTACGCTAGTATACTATTATACCATGTATCTCTTAATAATTAGCCAGTAATAAATGTTTACTCATGAAGAGCAGTGTTTCTCTAAACATCCCGAACGCCCAACCTTATATGGCGACCCTGCCATGTACGGCGGTCTGCCTCGGGCTCGGTTCTGCGTCAAGCGTGAAATTTTAAAGTAAATGGACAGAATTAAAATTATATTCGAGTTTCGTCTGATTAGACTGAAAAAGAGCGCGTAGTGTAATAATAAAAAGAAATATGTGTCGATCAACTGTAGAAAAAGAGGACGTCTTTATAACACAAAATGCACTGGGTTCAAACGCAGCTTCCGTGGAAGAGCTTAAATATTATCTTTCGAGCATAAGCATTGTGCTTATCGTTATCTGCACTATCCTCGGCGTTGGAGTACTGTACGTGGCTTACAAACTGTACAAGAGGTGTCATATGGCATGGATTAGAGAGGAAACAACGGTTCAAAATTTAAGGCGTTCCTTCAGACGATCGGATCCGGGACTTCGGGACCCTCGAATTCACTATGATGCTCGTCGAGAAGAGACAGTGGCAGACACGCTGAGAAAATAACCAGTGGCTTACATTAAGGGCGAGAGCGAAGTGTATGAGTGAAGTGGTACTTATATAAAGTTATAAAGACATAAAGATTATTTGTGTCGGAATAAAGATGTTTACCGTTTAAAATGTATGTGTGAAGTAGATATATAAAATAGTAAAGGTTTAAAGACGTCATCGATTTTATACAATATTATGTAAGTATTATGTAAGTACCTACTCGTATTATCAAACAAGTATCGGAATAAACGTGTGTAAAGTCTGTTATGGCCAGTGAACTAAAAAATATATATGAGAGCCTTAAACGAATCAAGGAAAGTTTAGTTAAGTTAAGCTATTCTAAGAGAACTAGGGAAGTTTTACAGCTGAAATTAAACGAAGCTTTTGAATTACAACAACAATGTTATGTTTGTTCAAATATTTTAGGTAAACAAATTAAAGGTCAGGCTTTATCTGAGGTACAATCATATAGCGATTTGATTAGGGATTTATATTTACAAATTGAAACGTTTTGCTCGAAAGATTACAGCTCCCAATCGAGTTCTAAGGTGGAATTAGATGTTAAAATCGACACGATGGAGAAATTTAATTTTAAAACGGCTGTGTCTATGCTACCTGTAATGACCGGAGATGAGGACGTTACCAGGAGTTTGATGGATGCAATCGAGCTATACAGTACTGCGCTTGATGATCAAGGTAAGATTATGTTAATAAAATTTGTGTTGAAAACTCGGCTCACTCAAAATGCTAAGTTGAGGCTTTCAGAATCATATGACTCATGCGATGAACTTTTGAGCGATATGCGAAACCACCTATTAACAAAGAAATCGGACACGGCGATTCATAACGAACTAGTCCAAATTAAACAAAACTGTTCATCGCTAGACGATTATGGCAGTAAAATCGAAAAATTATTTGTAGAGTTGACGATTTCCCAAGCAGATGGTAACCAAAATGCCTTTAAGATATTACGTCCGCTAAATGAAAGAATTGCTGTCAGAAGTTTCGTAAGTGGTTTGAGAAATCGCCAAATAAGTACTATTTTAAGAGCGCGCAACTATACGGCATTAAAGGATGCTATTAGGGGGGCGAAAGATGAAGAGGCTTCCTGTAGCCGTCAGGATAAGGAGGAGTTTGCCTACTTTGGGAATCAGAGTAGTAAGAGTACATACAGAAATTTCCGTGGCAGGTTTAGAGGTAATCGCGGCAGACGGTTCGAACATACTACACAGCAGCGACCGGTACAAAGCAACGACCTATCAAATACATCGCGCACTTCCTATTCGACAAGGGGACAACCACACTATTCTCGGACTTTTACTAGAGGTCATAACTATATGCATCGCAATTTCCAAAATAATAATCACCAGATTCATATCCTGAATTCTTCCCTCCCCGCTTCCTCTAACGAACCAAATAATGCTATACAGGATTCGGATGATTTGCAAACAGGTAACAATACCACTTCAATGGAGTTTTTTCGTGAAGAATAATATTTTTAATTGTGAATATAGTAATTCGATAGAGCTAGCGGTAGGTAGTACCAAATATAGATGGTTGGTTGATACCGGAGCATCGGTCAGCGCAATAAAATATGAATTGCTGAACATACCCATCACTAAGAATCAAATTTATATAGATGGCATTGGAGGTAGATTACAAACCGAGGGATATGTTTACATAACTTTGTCTGTAAATGGTTTGGATTTTAAGCATAAATTCCATATTATTAAACAATTACCGACGCCAACAGCTGGAATATTAGGTATAGATTTTTTAAGAAAATTTAATTGTAGAATAGATTTTGAAACCAACTTTATAACTTTACAAAATGATGAAAACCACGTCACTTTACTTTTAAATATGGGCAAATTAGGTACTAATAGTTATTTAAACATACCCCCGAGATGTGAAAAAATATTTTATGTATCTACGGAAATTAGGGGTGAATGTGTGATTTTCCCAAGAGAATTATGTGATGGTGTATTTTTATCAGGCGGAATTGTAGATGAGAAAAATGGGAAAATACCAATACAAGTATTAAATACGCGAGAGAGTGAGGTCAATCTCAGTTATTTTAGACCAGAATCAGACTATTTAATCAATTATTCCATTTGTTCTTTTGAAAAAAAACACAACTAATCCTAAACGAGTACGTGAAATGTTTTCCCAATTGAAACTAAACCATTTGAATAAGGAGGAAAAAACCTCTATAATGAATATTTGCGCTAAGTTTTCAGACGTATTTATGTTACCAGGAGATAAACTTTCTACTTGTAATCTATATGAACAAAATATACAGTTACAACCTAGCAGTGAACCCGTTTATGTTAAGCAATACCGTTTACCATATTCTCAAAGGGGTGAAATGGAAAACCAGGTCAAAAAATTGTTACAAGATGGAATTATTGAGCCAGCATGTAGTGAGTGGTCCAGCCCAGTTCTTCTTGTCCCTAAAGGGTCAGAGAACAGCGAAAATAAAACCTGGCGATTAGTTATCGACTTCAGAAAACTAAATGATCGCATTGTTGGCGACAAGTTTCCGTTACCAAGTATCACGGATGTACTAGACTCTTTATCCGGGGCTATGTATTTTACACATTTAGATTTAAATCAAGCATTTTTTCAATTTAAATTAAATTCCACTTGCCGGAAATACACAGCGTTCACTACACCGTCAGGACAATATCAAATGACCCGAATGCCGATGGGTCTTAAAACAAGTCCCAGTTCTTTCAGTCGCGCGATAACAATAGCAATGGCCGGGCTGACCTACGACAAAGTGCTGACGTATGCAGACGATTTGGTGTGTATAGGGCGAAATTTGGACACACATAATAAGAATTTATTAGATATTTTATCACGTCTGCGAAAAGTTAATTTAAAATTAAGCCCTGCTAAATGTCAATTTCTTAAAAAGGAACTTCTATTTCTTGGTCATGTAGTATCAGCCGAAGGTATCAAACCAGACCCACAAAAGGTGTCCGCCTTACGCAATTACCCACTTCCTCAAACCGTAGCGGAAGTCAAAAGATTTGTGGCCTTCGCTAATTATTATAGAAAGTTTATACCACGTTTCTCTGAAATTACTTTACCATTAAACAACCTTTGTCGCAAAAATGTACCTTTCAGTTGGGATGACCATTGTGAAACATCATTTTCTACACTTAAACAGGCTTTAATTACGCCACCAATATTGCAATACCCTAACCTTGACGAAGATCATAAGTTTATATTAAAAACAGATGCGTCGGGATATGCTATCGGATCGGTGCTTTGTAATCAAAACGGGTTACCGGTAGCTTACGCTAGCCGTTCATTAAATAAAGCCGAAAAGAATTACCCTACCATCGAAAAAGAACTTTTATCGATAGTATGGTCTGTAAAATATTTTCGACCTTATTTGTATGGGCGTGAGTTCATAATTGAAACTGACCATAAGCCTCTCATTTATTTATTCGGATTAAACAATCCTTCGAGTCGCTTAATGAAATTCAGGCTACTACTCGAGGAATACAACTTCGAGATAAGGTATGTAAAGGGAGAGGCCAATGTTGCAGATACCTTATCACGTATACAAATAACAAGTAAGGATTTGAAAGAGATGAATGGGCATATCATTTCAGTATTGACAAGAGCACAGAAAAGGAGGATGAATGATAGAAGTATATTAGCGAAGAATGACAGCCCCTTGGACGATAAGGTTACCACTAACGATTGGACCGGTGACCCAAAAGTTGTGGGAATACTTAAAAAACCAGAAGATTGTACCGAATTATTATTTGTGAATGGAAATGACTGGAGAAGTATGGATGGCTTTGTGAAAGAAAAATCTAAGCTATTCATTTATAGTCCTTCTAAATCGATATTATACGTCAATCCAACTTTCCGATCATACTGTGCACGAGCTGCCTTTGTGAGGGAGTTAGATTGTCTTTGTAAAGAGAAAAAGCTAGATAGTCTCTATATTATAAAGAATATTAATAATACTCAATTAATCGAGGATTTAACACGCACGATAAATGAGACACCGAATTGGTCCGGACCGCGATTGTTTATTTTAAACGGTGTCCACAAAATAAGTGACAATGATACTAAGCGCATTATACTAAATGATTACCATATTTTGCCAACGAGCGGACATGCTGGCATTAGAAGAATGGTGAATAATATTAAGAAAAAATACTTTTGGCCTGGGTTATACAAAGATGTTGCAGATTATGTCAATCGATCCGATAAATGTTTAAGGTATAAGCATATAAACAGATATATAAAAGAACCGATGGTTCTTACGAACACCGGTATATCCGCATTTGATAGGTTATATTTAGATTTAGTAGGGCCCTTATATAAGGATAGTTGTAATTATAGTTATATTCTCACACTACAGTGTGATTTAAGTAAATTTGTTGAGGCCTATCCCCTGACTAATAAGGATACAGTTTCAGTGGCAAAAAGTTTTATAAATAATTTTATTTTACGTTATGGGATTCCGTCACAAATTATATCAGACCGGGGTACTGAGTTTGTATCTAGCGTTATGAAGCAAGTGTGCCAGATCCTAGGTATTCAACAGGTAACATCGACAGCGTATCATCACCAGTCCATAGGCTCCTTGGAAAATACACATAAAAACTTGGTTTCTTTCCTTAGAATTCAAACAAACGGTGAACCGCACAACTGGAGCGCATGGTTACCCTACTGGTGTTTCGCCTTTAATACGACGGTGCATACGGAGACGCAATATACACCTTATGAACTCGTGTTTGGGAAGCAATGTCGTTTGCCAAGTAATATAACGTGTGACATAGATCCTTTATATAATCATTATGATTATCCTCAACAACTTAGGTATCGGTTACAGAAATCGCAATATGAAGCAAGAGAGAACTTAATTCATAGTAAACAATGTAGAAAGATAAGGTATGATAAAAATATGAATCCAGTTATGTATAAAGTTGGTGATATGGTCTTACTAAAAAATGAACAAATTACAAATAAATTTGACGCTTTGTATATTGGCCCGTTTCAGGTTGTAGAGGTTTTAGAACCAAATATAAAAATAAACTATAAAGGTAAACATATGACAATTCACAAGAACCGAACTAGACCCTATGTGAGAACAGGCAGTCGTTTATAGTAATTTTATTGTGTACTAGTATATAAGTAAAATTTATACTATAATATAACATACTTAACATACTTAATAATAATATATTAAATAACTTAATAATAATTAAAAAAAAAAAAAAATGTACTTTAGTTTTACCTACATTTTTTTTTAATTTTTTTGGATGGGCGTGTAGTGTATGTATACCAATATAGATGTGTGTGTACGCTAGTATACTATTATACCATGTATCTCTTAATAATTAGCCAGTAATAAATGTTTACTCATGAAGAGCAGTGTTTCTCTAAACATCCCGAACGCCCAACCTTATACAATAATGCTTCCCTGTGGGACGCCAAAACCGGGATTTTTTTGATAATCGCTCGTAATATTATCTATTTTAACACACTGGTATCGATCCTCTAAATAGTCACTAAAGAGTACCTCTTATACCTATATTTTGTAATTTGTCCAACAGTATAGAAACAGGAACTGTTTCAAAAGCTTTCGCTAAATCAAGGAAAATTCCCAAGGACTGGTTCCTTTTACCAAGTTCTTCAGTGACATAATCGGTCAGGTTAAGTACCGCATCAGCTGTGGATAACTTTGCTCTAAAACCAAATTGCGCGGGTGATAGGAGGTGGGTCTTTTCAAGATAGTTAACTAGTCTATTGTTTATAATTTTTTCAAGTATTTTGGAAATAGAGGTGAGTAACGATATTGGTCTATAATTGTTGACAAGGTCTTTTTTGCCAGACTTGAAAATAGGGATCACTACTGCCTTTTTAAGACATTTAGGAAAAATCCCTTTCGATAGACAAAGTTGAAAAATATGTGTCACGTGGGGTACCAAAACATGCTTGTAAAGTTTCAGGACCTTATTACTTATGTTGTCCCATCCAACTGCACAATCATCCTTTAACCCTGAAATGATTCGGGCTATTTCGAACTCGTCAGTATTCAGCATAACAAAAGATTTCTGGTGACGGCTACCTATCGATTTTTGAGAAGCGGTACTTAGTCGGACACAGGACTGTTTCGGAAACTGTTGGGCAAGGTTTTTACCTACATTCACAAAGAAGTTATTTACGTTGTTAGTCGACACGAGCGGTGAGAAATCAGTTAGTAGTAGGTTCGAATTTGATTCACGCTGTTTTGTGTTATATGTGATGTTTTTAATATGTTTCCAAAGTTGCTTGCTATTTTTACCTGCTTTATTCAATTCATTTTTATCGTAATTAATCTTTAAATTTTTAAGGAGATTGTTACAGAAATTCCTGTATCTTTTATAAGTTAGTTGAAGTACTGGGTTATCAGGATACCTCTTAGTTCTCTGATGGAGTTTATCTCTGGGCCTTATACACCGAATAAGTCCAGGAGTGATCCAAGGTTTAATATTGTACAGTTTTTTGTTTACTGTACTAACTGTCATATTTAATAATATAGCTTGTTGCGCTTGTTGTATTAAGTACGATAAAGATAAATTTGCGTCAGCAGTATTGTAAACTGGGCTAAAATCAATGTTGCGTAAATCATATCCGAGTTTGTTTATGTTTAGTTTCGTCTTTGTCTGGGGACGATTTAGCGAAGGCAGCGTTAAATTTACGGTAAGTAGGACAGCGTGATGGTCAGTAATAGTTGAGTTAGTTACTAGGGTAAAAAAATGCAAGGCAGATTTTATCATCATATGATCGAGGCAGGAACCGCTCTGATGTGTAGGCAAAAAATGTGCCGGCAGAAGCCCATGGTATGAACATAAATTAAGGTAATCTTGGGTTCCTGCATCGCAGTTTTCGGCATTAATATTAATATTTATATCACCTGTTAGTATAATATTTTTATAAGGGCTTAATGGTTGCAAAACCTTTTTTTTTTTTTTTTGCTTAGCGTGTGGAAAATCCATCATGGACTTCCGCCGCCCGGGGAGGCGGCGGGGCGTGTCGGACTCCACCCAGAGTGGGTGACCTACCGACTAAAAACCACACGGTGTTCCTTCTCGCACCTGCTGCGTCGGGGGCTACGGGAACAGAGCATTCTTCCGCGGCCCCCGACTGGTGATGGCCCGCTGCAGCGGGCCCCGTCTTTGAGTTTGTAGGGGGGGAGTGAGGCGTAGACTCCCCTCCGCCGTCATGGAGAGGCGCGCGTGGAACACAACGCGCCACCGTCTCGGGTCCTTGAGGGGGAGCGACAGACGTTCCCCGCGTCTGTCGCCCCCGGACCGTTTAGGGAGGCTGGAAGAGGGCGTTGTCCGCCCTCTCCCGGCGACGACGTCGCCCGGTGCGCCTTCTGTGGATCGGGTCAGCGCTTGCACTCTCGCGCTCCCGCTCCGCAGCTTCCTTCTGCGAGATGACATCCTCGCAGAAGGAGATCACCGCGTCCCAAGACGCCGCGCTGTCCACCATCGAGCTGACGACGGCCGACAGCGACAGGTCGTCTCCCACCGCAGCGACGAGGGCACGGCGCGGCTCATCCCAAGCCGCACACTCTGTGAGCGTGTGCAGCGCCGTGTCCTCTACGCAATGGACGCAGTGATGGCACCGGGCGTCCGGCTCCCTGCCTATGCGACACAGGTACCTCCCGAAGCAACCGTGCCCTGAGAGCACCTGCGTCGCCCGGAACGTCAGGGAGCCGTGCCGTCTCCCGAGCCAGCGTTCGAGCACCGGCCGGACCGCCTCGATAGTGACGAGGCCAGCGGTAGGGCGCGAAAGCCTTTCCCGCCATTCCGCCACCAGGACCTGATGGAGCTCCAACCGGCGCAGCGTGATCTGCCGCTGCGCCAGTCCCGCGCTCCGCGTCCGCTCCTCCTCGCGCCACAGATAGAGTGACGCGAGCGCTCTCGCCTCCAGGTCCCAGGGCGGGGATCCGGCCAGTACGCAAGCCGCCTCGTGGGAGATCGTGCGATACCCTCGGACGACTCTGACGGCCATCGCCCTCTGCGGTTTCCGCAGCACCGCGATGCTGCGGGCCGTCAGGTTGCAAAACCTGGTCCAAGCAATTGTGAAAAGAATTTAAGTTTCTGACGGAAGGGGACCTATACATGGCGATAATCGCTAAAGTTGTACCTATTTTAATAAATAAACAATTACTGGTGCAGTCTTGTAGAGATGGCTCTTCGACTGTGACCTTTAAGGATTCCTTAGCATAAACTACCACTCCATCATTTTGATTGTGGTTTATCGAGCTATAGAATATGTTGTACCCTGGCATATTTGGAAGGTTATCGTGCCGATTTGTTAGCCAGCACTCGGTTAGTATTATTATATCACAAGCAAAGTTAAGTCTATGTAGGGTAATGTTAAAGCTGTCTATATTCTTATAAATACTACGAATGTTTTGGGTTAGAATGGTTTTTTAGAAAGAATTTTGATATTCGGATAGATATAGTCTGCAGTCCTCTAACTCACATGACTTTGAATTAGTTAAAAAAGTGTTGTCTATTTCGGTTATTAAGCTTAAATCCATAACTATGTATTGTAAATAATATAAAAAATTACGTCTATTATTATAAATTATTATGTGGCGCTCTTAGGCGCCTTCATAGTCTACCGAGTTGATGTACCTGTACTCCGCAGCTTTCTTTGCCGGACATTCGGGGTCTCCCGTCTTGTGGTTGGCCTGTTTTTTGAACCGTAAGCATGTTGCGCATTTTGGTGCAATGGCTTTCTTTGCACAGTCATGGTTTGAGTGTCCTTCTTCACCGCAATGTCCACATGTAGGGGCCTCGGATTTACATGTTTTTGCCGCATGACCATACTGCTGACACTTGTAACATCTGGTGACAGTGGTGTAGTCTCGTACAGGACATGACGTCCAATTTATAAATAATCTGTCCTGTGTGATGAGGGCTTTACGAACGACAGCTGGTACTTCTATAATAAAATTGCAGTTCTCAGCATCTTTCTTGCCAGATTTATGACTCAGTTTCATAGAGGTCAAAAATGTATCTCGGGACATAGTTGTCATTTTTTCGGCTAAGTTTTGTTCAAAAATACATTTATAAACCTCGTTGTCAGACATTGATACTGGAACTCCTATGATAATTATGCGAGGTTTACGCTTGTGAGGTTCATCGACGGTAAGCTTTGAGTTAGAGAGCTGAACTGTTTGTTTGAGCTTTTCCAAGTCATCCTTGCTCTCAGTGCTGATAATGACTCTGCCTTTTCTCGTTTTACGTACACCTCGGACTTTTAGTTTCATTTCTTCAGGGCATATGATTTTCTGGACCATGGTTTTAGTTTCGTCACTAGTCTTTGAGGTATCATTGGGATAAATCGCTACGGAACTAAAAGTATTCGGGCGAACAAGTTGTTGGATCCCTTCTTTACCATATCCGCAAAAGAAACAACCAGCAGAAGCTGGTTGTTTCGTATAGGACTTCTGAATGGTTTCCTTGATCTCGGTTAGACAATCCGCCAAGTCTCGTTCTTCAGTCATAATTTTGAGGGAAGTGTGGGTTTGTATGGCCTTTTGCTTCAGTGACTGATATTTAACAGCCATTTGTGCAACTCCATGTCCTACTTTTCGGCAAAGGTTGCTTATTTTTAGCTTCTGGTCTGAATTCAGCTTTCCTTCCGAAGCAATAGAACACACCTCACTCAGATGCTGCTCAATAGAACCTAACCAGCCCTGTATGTCCGGAGTTGAGAGATCCTCAACGTTCTCAACCTGGTCCTGCCTCGGATTTTGGGGCGGTGTCGTTGACGGTGGAGGGGTGCGGCGCGTCATCCCGCTCCGATTAAAGGGGCTGCCTTCCATAATTCTGTAGATTACTTGTAGAATATGTCCATTATTTTAAACTAGTCACTACACTATAAGTCTGTATAACACAAATTAGCTAAACTAGGTCACTAATACGTTATGCAATTGTTAATTTATTTATTTTTATTTTGCATTGATGTGCACGTCTGTATACTACGATGATCGACGAACAGTCCAATATTATCAGACAATATTAGTTTAACTTACGAGTTTCTGGTATTGTTTTCAGTCGGACGGTGAGTCGGTCGCGCGTGGTTTGTGAGCGCGCCCCCGCCCCCGTCCCCGGGCCCGGGCCCGGCCCCGAGCCGCCCCGCGTGCCTGCCCTGATGGAGCGCGCCGCTGCCGACCTGCCGCCGCGGCCCGGCGCCTCGCCCGGCCTGCTGCGCCGCCGCTACTCCGTACCTGAGACTATCATGAGGAAGTCAGTTCTAAATCACTCTGCGCTCACTCTCGCACCTATATGGAATACCAGTTTACAGTTGCGTTGTGTTATGCTGCAGGTATTGTCTCGCCCAGCAGCGCTCGGACTCGGAGGAGAGCGCGCCGCCGACGACTCGCTCAGCCGCGTCCGCGTCGCCGCCGCCGGCCGATGCGCCGCACAGGTCCGCGCGCCGCGACCGCGACCGCGAGCTAATGCGCAAGTCGGCGCTCATGCGGCGCATGTGGGGCCGCCCGTGCGAGCCGTGCCGCAGCTGCTGCTGCTGCGGCGCCGAGCCCTGCGACCCTGTACCCTACGGCGGCCGCGAGACGCGCTCGCTGGACGGCTCCCGCTCCGAGTTGCGCCCGCTGTCTAGTAGTTTCGCATCCTCACGCTACTCCCATGCCGCCGCTGGCTGGGCCACGCCCAAGCGTCAGCGGCTAGACTCCTCGAGAGATTTCCGCGGTAGTGATGAAATGCTTCGCGCCGCCATGAGGAACAGCTACGACCGCGCCGAAGAGTCACGCCACGAACGTGTGATGAGGGCTGACTTCTCAGATTCCACGTACCAGTCTCACCGTCACGAGCCTTCTTCTTATATAGGAACGATAACGGATGCGTTCACGGACAGCGACGGCTCGAAGTCGGCTGTCAGAGGGGACACTAATGCTTTCACTCAATACTCCGAACAACAGAGTTCAGACACGACTACCTTGGAAATCAAGTCAATGACGATGGACGATGTGAATGCGACAAGTGAACATTCTGCGCCGTTTGCGCTCAGTGACGAGCGCTCACTGTCCGACACGTCGGAGACGTATTCGGCGTCGTACCCGACGACCAAAGAGAGTGCGTCGGTGGTGCGCGCGCATGATGCAGCTGATCAGCTGGCGCACAGCGCGCATGCAGCCGACCAGCTGGCGCACAGCGCGCATACAACCGAGCAGCTTGCGCACAGCGCGCACATCAACAGGCGCGTCAGCGAGCGATGCGCCGCCGCACACCGCGACGATAACGACGCCCTGCCCTACAATAAGCCACTCGCTATACACACGCCCTCCTACGAAGTGCTGGAAATTGTTGTTTCGGAGACATTGAACGCCGGGTCAGTTCCAGACATCGGCACACAACCATCTGACAAAACAAAGCACACTTTGAAAGCTCCCACGTTGAGCCAAAAGTGCGCTCCAAATATTAACATCGACGAGTACGTATCAAACATTCTAGTAGAGAGCCTGAATTCATTGACGGATCAATTAGAATGTATGAACGCGTCCATGGCAAGTGATAGAAAAATTAGTATCGTCGAAAAAGAAATTAAAGTTAAATTACAAAATACTGGGGTGAACACGATAGTACACCTGAGCCCAACCTCCAACAACCAGATCATATTCGGTAACGAGGAGCTGTGTATCAACGAGGAGCGCAAGGATTCCTGCAACAACCCACAGGATGCACCCAGTGCACCAGCTGCTCACGACGCGCACGGCGTGCAGCACGAGCACCTCGCGCTCGCTATCCGCGACGAGGCGCACAGCGGAGAGTCTAACAACAACGTGATGTCAGCGGGTTCCCCCTGGCCGAGTTGTGGCTGCGACTCCTTCGACCTGCAGCACGACAATGTCAACCAAGCCGTTCTGCAGCAGATACAGAAGCTCTTCCAGGACGAACTGCACAACCTCCACCCTGACTATTCCGGCAACACCATGCCGGAAATAACTCATATAGAAATATCGAATGTGACTGATGTGTTCATAGACAATGAGAACGAGCCCAGGTTAGCGGCGGGAGATGACGGAACAGCACACGACGGTGAGTACGAATTCATCAGCGGTGTCGGCGCCGGCAGCTACTACCCCGATCTTGACGATAACCCTGTGGTACCGCGCTTCTCCGCGTTCCCACACACCGACTCCATGGAAGTCAACACATCTTCCTCCGACGACGCAGAGCTTATGGGTTCCGACTGCACAAGCCTGGTCGACAGCCTTGATGATCCTAACTCGCCGAGGTCGGTCTTGCTGCGGAGGGCGTTCAATAATAGACGCAGCGAGCTGGTGCGCTCCGCTATAGACGTCCTCGACTTACTACCGGAAAACATTCGTAACGAGGAAGTGGCAACGCCCAAAGATAAAGGCGAATCGTTCTTTATCAAAATAAAAGATAACGAATGCGACTGCGATAAGGAAAACGTTAATGTGGCGGACCGCATGCCCGAGAAAATAAAACAGAGGCTGTACCGACGACACCGCAAGAGAGAGATGCGCATGGAGTGTGCGCGGCGCACGCGCGGCAAGCAGCGGCCGAGGGACGACGAGCGGCGCCACGACGAGCGGCACCACGACGAGCGGCGCCACGACGAGCGGCGCCACGACGAGCGGCGCCACGACGAGCGGCGCCACGACGAGCGCTGCCGAAGCCGCCGCGACGCGGAGCGGGACTGCGTCGCCATCGTCAACGCGCTCATTGATGACGTCATCGCCAAGATTGCGCAGGACGAGTATAAGTACATGCGAATCAAACACCGCCCTACCAAGATGAATACCTCTAAGTCTGATGACAGCATAGCCAAGCGGACTTGGAAGAAAGAACTCGAGCCGATCGACAATAGGGAGAATCCATATAAACTTTTAAAGAACAGTTCCACCCGGTACGATTACATCAATAAAGAAAGGCATAAGAGTGAGCGCCACCAAATACATGGAAAATTGTCGTTGTTGACGCGTCCCGCGGTCGCGTCTGACGACCGCGCTGCTAAGAGGGTGTACCAGAAGTCTGAAATACACGACGGTAACAAATGTATCGAAATATTAGAAATATTAGAGTACGTAAACGGCTCGCAAAGCTCTCCAGAAACTACAAACTCAGACGAAAACCAAAATACATTTATGAAAAATAAAAAGTCACGTATTCCTATTCCGATTTACGAAAGAACACAAAGGTTCTTCAACAACGACTCTCACAAAACGAACAGCAAACGAAGCTCGCTGCCCCGCGCCGAACGCGTGGAGCACAACGATAACGCCAATCGTCAGATCGCAGATATGCTACTGCAGGCGCTGACCGAGCCCGAGCTGACCCCAGCTGCGGTCACCCACGCACCACCGGCCGCGCCGCGCCGAGCCTCCGTCCCACATGCTGAGCCCCGCTCACGCTCCAACTCGCTTCGCTTTAAGCAGATGTTTGACATCATCCCCGAAGAGCGCAGCAGCCTCAGCGTCGACTCTGGCAACGAAGACCTCAACCACAACCGCCGAGCGTCGGCGCCCGACATCGCCGACCAGTACCGCGAATTCACCGACGCAGAGTGCGACGAAGCGCCACCAGCGTTCGCTCCGCCTGTTCATTGTAGCTCACCACAAAAACTGGAGCCTTCTAGTGATGCCCCTAGGTGCAAAGACATGAAGAGCGCGGGTACCTCTCCCATTACCGACAGCAATGGAGATAAGCGAGCACTCAGATCCAAGAACCAGATCACGATGACATCCCCGGGCAGCAAGTCGGCGGCGACCAGCCCTATGCGCGCGTCGGTGGAGGCGGGCCCAGGCCACAAGCGCGGGCGTGGGCGCGGCTGGCTCGGCCTCGCGCGCTCCGACTCGCGCGCCGCACACCACGAAGGTATCTCACTGTCGGTCACGTGCGCACCGCCGCTGCTACAACACTGCACTGGCACTGCTTCCTCCGTGCCCGTCGAGTAGTGCAACGCTCGCGCAACGCTCGCGCAACACTCGCGCAACACTCGCGCACTACTCACGCAATACTCACGTGCTTCCATTAGCTCTACACTGATAGACAGCCTGCGACACCATCGCGTTTAGTTTAATTATAAAATTATCTAAATCAAAACCAAAAATATAAAACAGATTTAAAAGCATATAAGTATATTTTTATAATATAATGATGATTTGATTAATATAATTATGTATACCTATATGCGGAGGACCGTGATACAGGTCGTTGACGCTTTAGGGTAGGGAGATAGGGTTACAGTACCCAGACTGACGCGCGAGTAGTTTACTGAAAACACTATTCGCACAACTAAGTATATTGTAGAAAATCTTCGCACCCGCGGCCGGCACCCGTCGTTATAAGTTAATAAAAATAATTATTTGTTATCGCGTTCACGATTTTTTATGTATACCAGTATTTGAATATTAAATATTTGAAATTGTTAAACGTTGTTTTATTCACACGAAGGTTACAAGGAAAGTGCGGAGTCCGATAAAGTAAAGCCGCGGAGGTTGGTAACCACACAGTACGAGCGCACTCAGGACACGCGGCCGAGGCCTGCGGGCGGTGACCGTACCCAGCGCCCGGCCCGCCCCACCCCGCGCCGCCCCCACCGCCTCGCCGCACAAGCAGCAGACGTCAGGCACACGTCAGACCGCTCTTCCGACGACATCGCACTCATCACCAACGATAATCAAAATCAAATGAAAACCTCGTTCGATAGACGTGACAACGACTTGATACACGCGCCCTCCATCCAGCTACCTGAATTCAAGGGCGGCGGGGAGAGCGGTGGCACCACCTCAAGCGACAGTAGCGAGTCAGGCGGCAGCCTGTTGTGCTCGCTGGCGCCCAAATGGCTTGCGCAGGGTCGTGCGCGGCGCGCCGCCCGCCGCCGCGGACACCAGCGCTCTGTGCCGCCAACACCCCACGCGCCCCACGCGCCGCCTGTGCCTGACCCTACGCAACAACCCGACGTCCAGCCGCCAGGTAACATGATGCACACAACAATAAATCAAATCAAATGATAACATTGACGTTTAGTTAGTGTTGGGAGCATGTTTGTGGTAGAGTAGTTTGAACGTGTGTTGACGGTCGCTGTGTGCGTCTGGCAGGCGGGTGGTCAGTGACAGTAGCAGGCTCGTGCCGCGCCGCGCTGCCCGCCGACGTCGAGATGCGCCTGCGCTTCCCGCACGAGCACCACGAGCGCCACGAGCGCCACGAGCGCGACGCCGACGCTCGTGACGCGCGCGCCGCAGCAGGCGGGCCCTGCCAGGTGACACGCACTTGCGGTTACTATGACGCACGTTCTACTCCTCACAAAAATATAAGTTTAAGTAACATCATGATGGTGCGAGTCACGCACGGTGGTGGTGTGTGCGGTGCATGCGCAGAGTGCAGCACCGCGTCAAAGCGCCGCCACCGTCGAGCCACGTACAGTTCTTAGCACCTCAACACCACAACTGACACTGGTGTACTACAAAGAACTTCGTTTGCTGCCATTAGCTATTATTTAGGTCATACTGAAAGATTCTGTATTTTGATAAGACCAGATATTATATTTAGGATACATTTATTATTTTTCGAAGTATATCAGTCACTATTTACCTGTACCAATAAAAATAGCGGCGTTCAGTGGTTCAGGGTTGTTCAAACTTTTATTATTTACAATGGTAGATACCTACTATTATGAATCGGAAGTGAAATGAATATCCAACCTATTTTTATTGTTGATGGGTTTGCGTTTGACTTCAGTCTCGCCTGACGCGGTGACGGTAAGCGAGGACGAGGTCAAAGGCAGAACACGCTTATCCAGAAAATGCTCACTCTCACCTTAGAGATACCAAGGTCATGAGTTCGGGAATTTCGGGCGACTTATTCATCAACTCGACCGTGAGAATCTCGTCCACGTGGCCGAGTCGGGAAAATTAAATATAATTATTATTACCTGTCTTTTCAGTTTTTTTACAGGCACATTGCAATACTTTCAGACTAAAATACATGTAAACGAAGGTCGTCTTACTTCGTTCAATTTGTCTTTGCCGTGTTTGACTGACATTGATTGTCAAGACGGAAAATTTATTAAAATAAATTAATTATGTAAATTGTGGAATAATAGCTTTAAATGTTGTTTTATAATGTGTTATATTATGTTGAAATAAAGGCCCAATCGTGTTGCTCTAATTTCAGAGCAATCTAGTCAGTCTACCCGTGTAGACTGCCTAGCCTATATGTTATTCCAGGTTACCTACATGCTAATTGTGTATGAAATTTCATTCAAATCCCGTAAGTAGGTCTCCTACATAAATTTTCTCGGAAATTCTCACATAATTTTGGGGTAAAATGTATCATATTTCTTATTTCCGGTCATATACTAATTGTGTATGATTAAAATCCCGTAAGTAGCTCTCCTAAATAAGTTTTCTGAGAAGTTCCCACATATTTTTTGGGGTAAAACGTATCCTATTTGTTATTCCCGGTCACATACTATAAATGCATGAAATTTCATTCAAATCCCGTAAGTAGTTCTCCTATTTCCTTGATATTCCCACATTTTTTTGGGATAAATGGGTCATCAGCGGCAATCGAACCGTTAAGAAGATACTGAGACAATGCGTCCGATGCCGTTGTTACGCAACAATTCGAACTGAGCAACTAATGGGCCAGCAATTGAGAAGGCCCCATCTGACGAAGATAAAAACATCATCTGGCAACACCGTCACCTCAAAGCCGGAGATTCTCGCCGAGATAGAGGACTTCTATGGCCGATTGTACGACTCGCATGCTCCACGACCACAAACCAGTTCCGAGGATTCCCGAGCTACATTAACCCGCCATTACACAAACGAGCTGCCGGAAGTCAGCCTCGACGAGATCGAGATGGCCCTCGAACAGCTTAAAAATGGAAAAGCCCCAGGGGAAGACGGAGTCACTTCGGAGCTTCTAAAAGCGGCAGGCAGACCTGTACTTCGGGAGCTCCAGAAGCTCTTTAACTCTGCTCTGAACGACGGGAGAACTCCAAAGGCGTGGAACAGAAGCGTGGTGATACTGTTCTTCAAAAAAGGGGACAAAACTCTACTTAAGAACTACAGGCCTATCTCGCTTCTGAGCCATGTCTATAAGTTATTCTCGAGGGTGGTCTCGAATCGTCTAGCAAGAAGACTTGACGAGTTTCAACCTCCAGAGCAGGCTGGGTTTCGAAGGGGTTACGGGACCATAGACCACATACACACGGTGCGGCAAGTTATACAGAAGACCGAGGAGTATAACTTGCCGTTGTGTCTTGCATTTGTGGACTATGAGAAAGCCTTTGACTCAATCGAGACCTGGGCCGTTTTGGAGGCCCTGCAGCGATGCCAAGTGGACTGGCGATACATCGAGGTGTTGAGATGCTTGTATGACGCCGCAACTATGTCCGTCGAAGTACAAAACCAGCAGACAAAACATATCCAGCTTCGCCGGGGAGTGAGACAAGGGGATGTTATATCCCCTAAATTGTTCACCAACGCCCTGGAGGATATGTTTAAGACGCTGGATTGGAAAGGTATGGGCATAAATGCAAATGGCGAGTATATCTCACACCTGCGCTTCGCCGATGATATAGTCCTTATGGCGGAGTCACTGCAGGATCTCGAACGAATGTTGACCGATTTAGCTGACGCCTCTCGATGTATCGGTCTGGGGATGAATATAGATAAAACTAAGGTTATGTACAACGACCTTGTTACCCCACGACCGGTCGTTGTAAATGGGTTATCTCTCGAAGTTGTTCGTGAATATGCCTACCTCGGGCAAATAGTCCAATTAGGTAAAAACAACTTCGAGAGGGAAGCCGATAGGAGGATACAGCTGGGATGGGCAGCATTCGGCAAACTTCGTCAAGTCTTCTCATCACCTATACCTCAGTGCCTTAAGACGAAAGTCTTCAATGCGTGCGTCCTACCAGTAATGACCTACGGAGCCGAAACGTGGACACTCACGATGAGACTGATCCACAAATTTAAAGTCGCACAGCGAGCTATGGAAAGAGCTATGCTCGGAGTCTCTCTGAGGGATAAAATTCGCAACGAAGTTATCCGTCAGAGAACCAAAGTAGCAGACATAGCTCAAAGAATAAGCAAGCTAAAGTGGCAATGGGCCGGTCACATCTCGCGGAGAACTGACAAACGGTGGAGCAAACGAGTTCTCGAGTGGCGACCGCGTCTAGGTAAGCGTAGTGTAGGACGCCCGCCGGCCAGGTGGAGTGACGACTTGCGGAAGGCAGCTGGCAGTGACTGGATGAGGAAAGCCGAAGATCGGGCTTTGTGGCGTTCATTGGGAGAGGCCTACGTCCAGCAGTGGACGAATATGGGCTGATGATGAACTAATGGGCAACCTTCCGAAAGAAAGGATCACTCCGTCGAGACCGTTTTCACACACTGGCGTTGACTTTACAGGTCACGTCGATGTTAAGATAAAAAAAGGCCGCGGGATAAAAACCTGCAAAGGCTATATTGCCATATTTATATGTATGTGCACTAAAGCAGTATATATTGAACTGGTCTCAGATTTGTCGACGCAAACTTTTATCGCAGCACTGAAAAGAATGTGCGCGAGAAGAGGAACTCCAAAACATATCTATTCCGATAATGGAACTAACTTTGTCGGAGCTGAAAAACTATTAAATGAAGAGTTCAAACTATATAGAACAATGCTATCCTCAGAGTTCTATAAAGAAATTAATAACCTCAAAATCGAGTGGCATTTTAATGCTCCAGACTGGCCTTCGGCAGGAGGCTTATGGGATCCGCAGTACGTTCTATGAAGACTCACCTAAAACGAGTAATCGGACAACAAAAACTAACCTACGAACAATTTGCAACACTTCTTACGCAAATAGAAGAATAGAAGCGTGCATGAACAGTAGACCGCTTAGCCCGCTATCCGAAGACGTGGAAGACTTGGATTATCTTACGCCCGGTCACTTCCTCACGGGCACTCCGATACTCTCGCTGCCACTCAATGAACCTGAAAATTTGAAATCCATAGATATCAGGAACAACTGGAAGCTAATTGAACTCATGCGCCGACACTATTGGAATCGCTGGTCAAAAGAGTACCTGCATTTACTACAAAACCGAAACAAATGGCAACAAACAAAAGAAAACATACAAAGGGGACAACTAGTACTTGTGAAGGAAAATAATCTACCTCCAGGCAAGTGGGCTATGGGCCGCATTATGGAGTTACCTACCCTGGAAGTGTTGATTTGATCCGAGTCGTCACCCTTAAGACACAAAATGGAGTACTAAAGAGACCCATAACTAAGCTCGCCCCGCTACCTTTAAACGAAGCATGCGAGGGTACTGAACCACAAAAAATAAGCCCAGAAACGAAAAAGATAGGTAAACAAACTTGTAAAACCAAGAAGAAGTTGAAATAAAACTACTTTTTACGGATTTTATCGCGTATATTGATATTATTAATCCCGACGTTTCGGACCCTTTACAGCGTCCATGGTCACGGGTAGACTGAGGTGGTGGGCGTCTTAATGATATAATTACTGACAGCTACCCTACATTTTTTATTGTTACATGATCAATTACATTTATTACTAATTATTAATTAAAACTAGATGGAGCCGGCATTTCCTAGCTGACGACCTCTGAGAAGAAACGCCGAAACAAACTCAGAGAATCATGGTCTCTTTTAAAGTAACAATATTCAATGACCATGTTTTAGTTGTTAATTATTGGCAATCCGATTCACGCAGAACGATCTCACAGTATCCTTTGGTCTTGCAGTTGTAGGCCTGGATTTTGGTTTAATAGAATCTATAACAGGATTCCAAGCAAGGTGGTAAGACCCAGCCATCTTCTCTATTGAAATTTGGATGTTTTTTAATTTCAATAGCCTCACGAATCATCCTCGGTAGGTATCGACTTTCCTTCGCAAGTATTTGTGGTTTATCAAATCTGATATAATGCTTGGCCTTGTCAAGAGTATGTTCACAAACTGCTGACTTCTTGGAACGGCGGTGTTTGACATCGGCGATGTGTTCTTTTACGCGGGTCCCTATGCTTCTTTTAGTTTGGCCTATATATGAGAGACCGCAATCACAATCAAGCTTGTATACGCCCGCATCTTGTAGAGGTATATGGCACTTGACAGATGGTAAGAACTGACTGATCTTCTTCAGCGGCTTGAAGTATGTTTTAATTGAAGCACGCTTCAAGATGTAGCCAATTTTGTCGGTGACTCGTCTAACATATGGTAGTACGGCAGGTAAGCGCTCAACTGTGGCACGTTTCACACGGTTTCTGTGGCAAGGGCGCGGTATTCGGAGCTTGTTGTCGTGCAGGACTTGCTTGACATGTTGAAGCTCAGCAGCCAGGTGTTGCTCATCACAGATCCCATGTGCTCTCCGAAACAAAGATTTACCGACGGTAGATAACTGTGTTGGGTGGTGGTGCGATTCACCATTTAGGTATTTGTCTGTATGGGTTTTCTTTCGATACACAGTATGACTCAAGGTGTTGTTATGATTACCATAACAGCACCTTCGTGACCATGGACGCTGTAAAGGGTACGAAAAGTCGGGATTAATAATATCAATATACGCGATAAAATCCGTAAAAAGTAGTTTTATTTCAATGTATAATATTCGCGTAAATGTCAGAAATCAATACCAAGAAGAAGGTTAACAGCTTGATGATGGTGATTACTTGTCGCATGCACAACTCTGTCGTGCGGATTAGCAACACCTCAGGAATATTTTAAAACTACACAACTTACTGACAACCAACCAGCCTACTTTGATCTTATCGGAAACATCCAACTTATCCACGATGAATGGAGACTTCTGGTATACTACAACCTGACAACATTCTGGCAAAGTACAAAAAAGGTAAAGATATTCGTCAATCGCTTGGGTCAAGTATGCGACACGATGCCTAACGAGTTGTGTCACTCTACGATACACCAACTTGAATTCGAAATGAATCAGCTAAACGATTATAACCAATTGTTGTCTCAACATCATCAACGCAGGCGTCGCGGGTACGTCAACGGCGTAGGAAACATCGCACGCGCTCTCTTTGGTGTCCTCGATAGCGATTTTGCAGAAAAATACGCTCTAGACATGCAAAAAATCAAAACTAACGAACAATATTTACTACAGCTGATAAGAAACCAAACCCTTATTATAGAGGCCCAAGACAATGTTATTAAGAAAACTGAAGACTTTGTAAAAACGCAACTAAAAACAATTCAACAATTTATGAACGAAATGAGTAACAGTACGGCAGTGCTAGAAAACAGATTTCAAGTTATGAAAACAATGAATGACGTCAATGCGGGAGCATTAACAGCAAGTTTACTACTCTCCGTAATAAGAAGAAACCAACAAATGCTTCTAGACGCACTGACAGATGTCTCCAGAGGAAATCTTGACATGAAATTATTCACCCCGGAGCAACTGGCGGAGCAGCTGAAATTCAAAAGATTAACATTACCTATTAAAGATAGCAATGTAGCGAACATGCAAAATATTTATAAACTTATTTATGTCAAAACCCGGCTCACTGAACAATACCTACTATTCGAATTGCATATCCCGTTACTAAGTGACAACGAGTATACATTATACCGCAATATACCTATACCTAAAAGGTACTCTCCTAACCAATGCCAGGCGATAGCGATAACAACAAACTATATTGGAGTGAACTACGTAAAAAATACCTACATACAAATGGAAGAGGCGGATCTTCATCAATGTACAACTATGACAACGGACAGCTATATTTGCCACACCTATACGCCTATTCGTAACATGCATGGAGCCACAGCATCCTGCGAAGCAAAAATGCTGAGTCAAAATGTAAACATCACCTGTGATTGAGTAGTACAACAATGCTCTGATCAATGGATAAAATTACAGAGACCAAACATATGGCTTTATAATTGCATCAATGAGTGTACGACCCGTATAGTATGCGAGAATCGAATTACAACTGCGAGGATCGCGAAGGCGGGCCTTCTTACCCTAGGTCAGGATTGTGTAATACAACACAAAGACGCTACAATATACTCACATAACTTTTTTAGTAGCAAAACAAACATTGAAATGACCCTGGAAGTACCTACGATTGACTCACCAAATGATATGTGGAATACATACAAAAGTAAAAATATTGTACTACAGGACCTAAACTTAGCTGAGGAGCACAAACTACTAGAAGACCAGATAACTGGCCAAAAGGGACGAGAGACCCTACCTAACAACTTAACTATCCACGACATCGGCAACTACACAATGAGCACTTTGCTGGTGGGAGGAATTGTCGTAGCAATCATGGTATGGCAAGTAAAAAGGTATCTTCTCACGCGTAAGAAGAGCAATACACCTTTATCAAAGGCACCTTCAACGAAGACTCGAGAGACAACAGAAAGTATAGAACTAGAGGAAATTGCTACCTACGCTAGAATAGGAGAAGGACGTCCAAAGAGCTCAGCTCAATTGGAACAAGATTTAAATTTTAATTGCTTATTGTATTTACGATGTGAAACATTAGCTTTTTGCTTACTGTGTTTATTGCTTTTGATATTGTATAACATTTTGTTACACTTATTTAACTTTTAACTTGTAATGCGAGTTTGGTAATCTGAGTATGTACATCTTTCCCTCGAGAGCATGTACGAGCCAAATGCTCATACAGCGAATAGCATTATATGCGTTCGTAAACAATTAACTTTAGTCGTATAACTCACCGTCACGCGTTAATGTGTCAATACCTAACTAATAACAAATACGTAAAGTGCGACTCAGACTACTAAACATACGCGTAGGTGAACTTTTAACAATTAAACTCTTTTACTGAATAGTGTTTGTGGTGTGCATTATTTATCTAACACATAATTGGAGAGTCGACAACGTCGAAAACCCCAACACCCTTGCTTTGTTTGGCGACGGGACCTATGCCGGAGATTGATGCATGATATTGCCGACGTTGTAGACCTAACAATTGAGTAGCGTTCTCCGATATTAGTGAAATTTGAGACCCCTGATCTAATAGGGCTCTAAGTGTAACATAGGTACCACTACCTGATAAAACTAATAATGATAAAGTAGTCAACAGGATTTCTTCGTTATCAGCGGCGACGTGATTAACATTATGCTGTCCTGATAAATTCAGCTGCCTTAAAGACGTATCCGACGTAACTGACACCGCTTGTTGATGCTGTGTGAAGGCGTCATGAAGGAGGGTGTTGTGATCACTATTACAACGCTTCGGGTTGATACATTCACTGTCGGAATGATAATTTAAACAATTGCAGTATTGAAATTTGGATACCGTTGCTAACCTATTCTCAGGTGTCATCTTAAGAAATTTCTACAAGAAAATATAAAGTGTCGCGTATTACAAATAGGGCAATTAGAACCTTGAGTTGCGGCAGCTTTATACGTATTTTTATTGTAACCCTGATAGATAGGTTTGTTATTCGGTTGATTCGGTCCACGGCTTAAAACTGGCTTCGTAGGTTCTTTTTCTCTTTTATACATGGGTTCCAGGGCTATAAACTTGTTTTCCAGGAACATCATGAATTCTTCCAGAGATGGCAACTCCCTGGGTGATTTACGAGTCTCCTTATTGTCACAGTAAGTATCTTGATCTAGTTTCTTACTGGGGAGGTGTACTAATAACGGATCCCAAGTATTTGTGTCGACCCCAAGATTATGTACGGCGTGAATGCACTCTGTAGTGGTGTCATATAACCGTTTTAATTTATAGGCAGTTTGCTTATGAATAGTGGGCTGATTTAAAAATATCTCTATTTGATTCGTAAAAAGTACTTGGGTGTTGTTATATCGATGTGTAAGTATTTCCCAAGCGGTATCGTAGTTGTCCGCTGAGATGTGAAGATGCTGAATAAGGCGTTCGGCCTCTCCCTTGACTTTTCCCTTTAAGTGTTGCATCTTCTGAGCCTTAGTAATAGAATTATTGTCGTGGATAGCTTCGGTAAATAAGTCGCAGAATGTTGGCCACTGAGTGTATTTACTCGTAAAAATGGGAATCTCTAACTTCGGAGTTGATTTATGCACATGCACCATAGATGATAATTTCTTATTTAATGAACGCTTAGTATTCTTGTAGATAGTCTCATACTCACTGAATTCTTCTTCGTAAGATACATCTCCTCCTTGAAGTAGATAATCGATTCGTAGATGTAATGTATCAGTAGCATCCCACTTGTTTTGAATATTCTTCAGTTCATCTTCAAATTCCCATTTTTCGTCTATTTTGTCTACCTGAATGCCTTTAACCAACCTGTTGAATGCTCTGAAATTGGTTCTCTGTAAAGCTAACAGTTCATCAACTTCACTG
The DNA here is from genome assembly GCA_964056405.1 of Acronicta alni. Lineage (NCBI taxonomy): Eukaryota > Metazoa > Arthropoda > Insecta > Lepidoptera > Noctuidae > Acronicta > Acronicta alni. Next base: position 94,082 of record OZ043934.1, on the reverse strand, counting down.
CTCAATTGCGTTAATTTTTCCTTCACTGCATAAGAAGTTAGTAAATTACGTGTAGACTGATAAAATTATTTAGCCTGCTGATAATAATTGGACCCGAAATACTTAGGTTCCCTTTCCGGATGCTCAGAAAGTTTGGAATGGTTTTGTTCGAACTCTCCCCAAAGGTTATCCAATGACTCGATTCTCTTTTGAATATACTCTGGAGTCTTTCTAGATGACGAATCCTTGCTAAAATTGACTTTAATTTTATTAATGTTTTCCAAGATTTCGGACTGACGAGGGCTCGATGCTTCCATTATAGTAAAATAAAAGGAACAATCTTACATGAGAACTGATGAACACGTTACGATTTGGCCTGCGACCAGCTGCTATTCTGCTACTGTCCTGCTGCTGTCCACCGTAACGATGTGTGCGATGAAGAAAATCACTGATAGTCTACCCAAATGGTCACTGAGTTGAAGTATGACTTTGAAAAAACGATGGGACTGCGCGAAGCACTCAACAAGTAAGCCCTGATTCCGAGCAACCCGTGTTGCTTCACCGATTAGGTACCTGAGATCCGGCTCGAAGGACCAAAAAAAAAATGTAGGATGATCTCTACACTTAAAGATGATGATTAAGGACTGCGATGATCAATAAAACCGCCCGTGATGAGTGCTGTAAATCGACTGACTTTATTTCATGAATAATTATAAAAATGTGTATTAAATGTGCGCGCGTATGCAAACGCTGAGGTTGCTAAAACTACATACATATTATGTTGATGTGCGGGTTCACCGTACAAAATAAACAAAGTTTCACATTTATAATATTAGTATGATTAGGTTAATGAAAATGCATTTATTATAATTATATAATTGACTAGCTGACCCAGCAAACGTTGTTTTGCCACAAAAAAAAAAAAAAAATAGATGTTGGCCTATTCTCAGACCTCCCCGATAAGCACAAAAAATTTCATCAAAATCGGTCAAGCCGTTTCGGAGGAGTACGGCAACGAAAACTGTGACACGAGAATTTTATATATTAGATAAAATCAAACACTACGATTTGCGTAATTGCTTTTTATTGTTTTTTTTTTTGATGGGATAGAGGGCAATCGAGCAGACGGATCGCCTGATGGTAAGCGATTTCCGCCCCCCATGGACACCCGCAACACTAGAGGAGTCACAAGCGCGTTGCCGGCCTTTAAAAGGGAGTACGACCTTTTCTTGAAGGTTTGAAGGTCATATTGGTCTGGAAATACTGCAGGCGACAGTTCATTCCACAGTTTAGTTGTGCGAGGCAGAAAGTTTCTAGAGAAACGCACAGTAGTAGACTGCCAACCATCTAGATAATGTGGATGGAATTGCTGTCGCGTGGAGCGATGGCGGAAAGTAGCAGCAGGAATCAATCCGAACAATTCCTCGGAGCATTCCCCATAGTATATGCGATAGAAGATGCATAGCGAGGCCAAATCTCTACGCAGCGCCAAGGGGTCTAGCCGGTTTGAAATATCTTGGCAGTCGACGATTCGAATCGCTCTCCGTTGGATGCAGTCCAGAGGGAGAAGTTGGTACTGGGGTGCCCCTGCCCAGAGATGCGAACAGTATTCCATATGAGGCCGGACCTGCGCCTTATAAAATAGTAGGCAGTGGGCCGGAGTGAAATACCGTCTCGATCTACTGAGCACACCAAGCTTCTTTGAGGCTAATTTAGCCTTGCCCTCTAAATGACCGCGGAATTGGACTTCATTCGATATGTCGACACCAAGTATTCCAATACTGGTTGAGGCAGTTAAGGTGATGCTCTCAAAACGAGGTGAAATTACCAACGGCAGTTTTTTGGCGGTGAATACGCAATCTTGCGTCTTTGTGGGATTAAATTGGACCTGTCAAGTCTGCCCCACTCTGAGACTTTCTCTAAAATGGGCTCAATTTCAGACACAAGTTTGTTTCGGCTCTCGATGACGGTTTCCCGAGAAATGTTAGCGCGGCCGGTATAGAAAGTATCGCCTGTGCTGTCATTCGCATAACAATGAATGCCGCAGGTTTACAACAGGTCATTGATATGGAGGAGGAACAGAGTAGGCGATAGTACACAGCCTTGAGGGACACCAGTATTTATAAACATAGAGTCAGAGTATTCACCGTCTACTGCCACCTTTATGCTTCTGTCTGCAAGAAAGCTGGTGACCCATTCGCATAGTTTCTCGGGAAGCCCATAGGAAGGGAGCTTCGAAAGAAGCGCTTTGTGCCATACCAGATCGAAGGCCTTCGCTATGTCCAAACTGACCGCCAAGGCTTCTCCCTTAGTCTCGATCGCCCGTGCCCAACGATGTGTCAGGTATACAAGAAGATCACCAGCCGACCGACCCTTACGAAAGCCGTACTGCTGGTCACTAAGTAGCTGATGATCTTCTAAGAACCGAAGGAGCTGGCAGTTGACAATGGACTCCATTATCTTCGAGAAAAGGGAGGTTATGGCTATCGGTCTGTAGTTGGACGGATTTGAGCGGTCGCCTTTTTTAGGGATCGGGTGGACCAATGCTGTCTTCCATGATGTCGGGACAACGCCAGAAGAGTAAGAGAGCCGAAAAAGACGTGTTAAAACTGGTGCCAACTCAGGAGCGCACATCTTCAACACAACAGGAGGGATTCCATCAGGCCACTCGACTTATGGATATCGAGGGAAAGAAGTGCTAAACGCACTGCGCGTTGGTGGAACCGGATATCCGGCATACCACCCTCGATCCGCGGTATAGTAGGCGGCTCTTGTCCCCCGTCATCCAAGGTCGAGTTGGACGTAAAGAGTTTGCCCAGAAGATCGGCTTTCTCTTTTGCGTCGTGGGCCAACGAATCATTTCCCATGTGTAGAGGTGGAAAGGATGGCTTACAGAAATTGCCTTCGATAGCTTTGGCAAGTGACCAGAACGCACGAGTTCCCGAAGGCCAATTCTACCGATGTGCTTCGACTTCGCCCTTGCAATGTCTCTTTTGTAGGACCTGGAGGCAAAGTTGTACTCCTTTTTTAGTGCGCTGGTATTGACATCCCGTGCCGCCACCGCATCAGCCCAGACTCGGTAAGCTTCCTGCTTCCTGCGAGAAGCTTTTTTGGAGGATGAACCGAACCAAGGTCGGAATCTGCCACTAATGGGGACCACAGATGATTAAATGAAAATTTCCATACCCTGCAGCACCACATCAGTAACAGAATCAGCAGCGGCATTGGGATCATCCGGCGAGAAGCAAACTTGTCTCCAAGGGTAGGATGCAAAGAAGGACCGCATTCCATTCCAATCTGCTGACTTGTAGACCACACACGGCGGCTGCGTGCAACTCTTGAACGCGGCGAGCACGTGAGAGGCACCGTACTCCGGACAAGGCAATGGTCTGAGGAACTAAGTGGGGCGCCTACGGATACCTCGTAACCGTCCGGATGAGAAGTCAGCAGAAGGTCCATCAGTGAAGGCTTCTGGCTCTCCACATCTGGGATTCGCGTGGGCGTGGTGACCAGTTGTGTCAGGCCATATGCCAGGGCGAAGTCGTGGACAGATCTCCCCGCATGGTCGGTCTTACTTGAACCGAGCCAGTCAGCATGGTGGGCATTAAAATCGCCAAGAAACGATTTCTGCTGATGGAGTCTGTTGCTGCACAAAGTCTGAAGCCATTTGGATGTGCTCAATGAGTCGGTCAGTTTCGGTATCACTGCTGTGGGACCTATAAAGGCAAGCATAGACGCGGGGATGGTCGTCGCTATCTACACGGAGCCATAAGATGGAGAGGTCCCTACCTTCAAGATTCCTGAGGCGACGAGAACTGATATCGTCTCGAGGTGGTGGTGGACAGCATTAAGATTGGTATGTAATCCCCTGATATTGCAGAAGTCCACAGCCAGTGTGGCAGGAGGTGCCAAGGTATTTCTGCTCTTGCCTCGGTCATTGTTGAGCGCAGTTTATGCCCCCCCCCAGAGTACGAGGGGCAGCCTGGGCGTTCACGTTCAGGTGCGTTGTGTCCAGAATGCGGACGCCCAGAGAGGGATTCTCCAACGCTAGCGCAGTTGGGTTCCTGGGGTAGCAAACGATTTTTCAACTGCGCCATCATAGTTTAGGATTAGGGGGTTTGGGCCTCCGGTATCCTCACTCACTCAGCGAAACACAACGTAAACGTTGTTTCACGCTGGTTTTCTGTGAGGCCGTGGTATCACTCAGGTCGAGCTGGCCCATTCGTGCCGAAGCATGGCTCTGCCAAGGTATAAAGGAAGTTGTTAGTCGCAACTTCCAGAAACTTTCAGTTTCCTCACGTACAACAACATATTTACTATTCTGATAAATGTATGCTCCTCGAAATCGATTTACGTTAACGGTTTGAAAGATTCAACTCAAAATGGCCTTAAATATAGTCCAAAATTATTCACAGCTCAAGTCTGTTTGATGAGGTGTTTGTGATGTGTACCATCTCATTTATAAGCACTTAAAATCCAATTTACTTGGTATTTTTCAAATGAATCAACCTGTGTACTCACCTAAGTATAATATGACGGACAGGAGTGCACATGTCGGCACTGTGCCACTTGTGCGTGCTCGGCGCGTGCCACGCGTGCGATGCGTGCGGTGCATGAGGCGGTTGAGGCGCGTGAACCGCGTGAGGCGCGTGAGGCGCGTGATGCGCGTGAGGCACACGGCAGCGCGCCGCCCCTGCCGCCGCCGCCGCTCGCGCACCACGCGCACGCGCGGCTCGCCCGCACTGACTCGAGCAAACTCACGCTTACTATGAAGAAGGAGGCGCTTGGTATCTATTTACTTGTTGTTTTTACTATTTTTAGGAGACATAACCGAAGTCGTCAGGTATTAGGTTCGATACCATGTGTAGTCAGTTAGTCTATACTTTTGCTTCATTCCAAAGGCGTCTCGAATTCCAATCCAAGGCTCGCACCTCTATTCAAAATCCTATAAACTTAGGTACCTTTTTTGTTTACGGAGTGAAACGCGACCAAAAGGCGACCGGTCTTCCGGGATTAGACCGGGGATTGTGGGATTCTTACCGACTATAACCACCCCGATGCAGGTGGCCATCATCGGCACATGGAGGTGGGCACTGTGTCCTCTTAAAAGACCATCGTAGAAACCCCCGCCCTGTGCCGCACCTGTTAGGCACATCCCTGCGATAGGTACCTAGTTATTCGATGTATGCCTGAGAGGTTTCACGACTACGTATCGCAACCCGCCCTAAGGAAGAGACCTGTGCTTAGCTGTGGGCCCAGAGAATAGCTAACTAGTTCTTGCCTAGTCTGTCAGTGAGTGGTGAAACAGTGTTTATAAATTTTCAAATTACAGACTCTTCTATCCTTGCATCCAAGAGTGTGAAGAAGTCAGGCGAGCCGCTCCCCGACGTGGAGACGTACCGAGCGTCGCGAAGCAAGCTCAAGAGCTCCGTGAAGGTATACCATATTTATTTATTTGTGTACACACTTAATAAAAAAAGTAAATTGAGAACGTAGGACTATAGAGTACCAAGGGATACCACCAGAACTAGACTTTGACGAATGTTACAACTACAATACTTATTTTTTATCAAACTATTTTATGTATACAATTCCACCAAAAACAATATTCAAAAGTGTACAAACTAAAATAATAACATCGACTTATTTTGTAATGATAGAATGCCATTTAATATATATACCGTTAGAATCTGTAAATAAGTAGTTTTCCAAAACTTCGTCTTAGCATGGTAAATGCCAAAAATACAAAAAGATAGTTATTATGTAAGGTGGCATCGCTCGACATTGACCTAACTGTAAAGTAAGTGTCGGTTGAAAAGCAAAAACTTACTTTTCAATAGGTGTTACTGGCGTCTCCATAAAGACGTAAATTCAGAATGTGAAGGCAAAAATTCTACATGGCGGGTGGGAGTCATGGTGTATTAGCATATCATAGCATAGCGTCTGGTGTACGTACCCAACCAGAAGACGCAGGTTCGAATCCTGTTCGCGGTCGAATTTTTCCTTCCCTAAATAACTTTAAAGTGTTCTTTAAAAAAAAAAACGTATGGGCGCTTGCTGTGCATGTGCGGCTTGCGTCGCGTTGTGATCAGAGTTTATCACTGGCAATCATTTACACCTAGAAGGCGGTTGTTTCAGATGCGTCGGGGATACTCCCTGCACTGCTGGCTGCCAGAAAACGAAGTCGTGCCGATCAGGTATCAGGAGTTTAGCCGCAAGTGTTACTAGCATGTTGCACGTGACGACCGATAACATAAGTTTCGCGCTATTGATGCGGGGAACAGGTCAGGAGACTTGAAGCCACGCTCGGTCATCCAAAGCCACGTTCAAGACGGTTGTTAAAGAGTTCCTAATCATTTTATCGACTTTGTCTAGAAGTTGTGGGTGCTTCCATAAGTGGGACGAGCGTAGGCTGTAAATTAATGTTAGACCAAAACAATAACTAATAATAGTGAGGGCCGAACGAATATTAATTTTGAGAAGTTGTGTATCACAAAAAAATATATATTTTCCTCAACAACATTTTCAAATGATTCATCGAATAATGGAGACCCTTGGAGCTGAAGATTGGTTTTCTCAATAATTTTGATATGTGTTGCTATTGTATTTAATTTTGAAATTGTCAGTTATCTGTCAGTGGTGTGAGGTAAATAAATCTCGCATTTGGAAGCAATCTTAATCAAAAGCTTCAGAGCAATTGAGGATTCCGGCGACCGGGACCGCAATTAACTCGAACCGCGGTCCCAGTCGCCGGATCCAGATTTTTAAATATTTTTCTTCCGGCGACTGGGACCACCAATAAAGAAATACTAAAATCTATTGTTTAAAAGTAAAAAACAGTACAGTCAAACAAAAAAATGTTCAAAGTAGTAATTTAAGAAATAAAATTCCAACAATGTGGCAATGTTTGGTTCAACGATTGAAAATATTAACTTGTGGTAGTTGATTGTGGTTATAGTATTTTAAATAACAGGGATGATTATAACTCGTTAAGACTGATTAAGTGAAATTGTGAAGCTATGCTTGTCATTTTTAACTAATTGTGATTGTTGTAGGTATAGTGCGTTACCTACCTAGAACGATCACAATTAGTTAAAAATAAAAAGTTATTATCACTATGCATCCCCTTTTTGGATATCATGGCATATCTCCCGTGAGGAAAACATACGGTCCCTTGGTAGGCTTGCGCGGGGACACAAGTCCAATGCGTAGAGGCCTCTTAAAGAGGTTTTATTTAAATATGGGATGGGGGACCAACCCGGGACACTCCACACCTGCACTATAGAAGTACAGGCATGCAGTAACCCGGGCGGGTGTAGGACTATTGTAAAATATGGAACTATAAATTACTGGGATTATGGATATAGGGGTTTGGTGGACTGATAACCTCTACTGCCGGAGGAAAACAGCGTCTGCCTTACAGCCTTGAACATACATCCTTAGGGATGGCAGGCGATGACTCACCACCTCACTAGCTAGACCCCCGAAAAGCTGCCAGTACAGGTTTCTATCTGTGCTGGCGGCAACAGCGGTGTGAGCGGCTTGGGGTGTATAGCGGTGCAGCCCCGGTTTCATCATCGTGATTGGGTTTGGGATTGGGTTTCCCCACTATTATGCCATAAGACACTTCCACCCCGAAGCATATAGCTCTGGCGGCCCCCTTTTGGCCGGCCAGTTAAGGCAAGACAGAGTTGAGAGCATTCCACTCCAGCTACCCAATACGGGCAACGTGGAGACGAGGACCTGACTGACTCTCTGAGGCAATAAGGACTGCAATGTCGCCACTCACCATCAGCTCGTCACAAGTTGCCCTGCGGTTTGAGCGCTTTTCTTTTGACCTTATGACACATTTTTAGTTATATTGTTATAGGTTTGTAGAACTAATCTACATTCCAGTTTTATAGTTTTCTTACGTTATTTTTAACCGTAATCAAAGGGTGTTTTTTCAGCCGTTTAGTTGTAGTATAGATAAATAACCTAGATACTGACTGTAGCGCCATCTGCCGGGCTGATTTGTGAATCTAAACCATCCAGGGCGCCACCCAAACGCATACAAAAAAATTCATTCAAATCAGTTCAGCCGTTTAGGAGTTCAGTGACATACACACGTACAGTAGAATTGTATAATAAAGATATGTAAATCTTATTTTTCTATCAGATTTTTTTTCTTTAATTATATCTTTGAACACTTTTTTGTAAGACTGTACTTTTTGACTTGAACAATAGATTTTAGTGTTAATTTATTGGTGGTCCCAGTCGCCGGAAGAAAAATATTAAAATAAATGGATCCGGCGACTGGGACCGCGGTTCGAGTTAATTGCGGTCCCGGTCGACGGAATCCTCACCAATTGAATTGAATTTTTCTTTTAAAAATTTCGTTGAGAACTGTGTCGACGTCACCTCCTAGGGTTCCATCATCTAAATAGCAAACGTTAAATTTTGGATTTAGCTGTCGAATGATTGGGTTAATAGCTTAACTAAAAATGACTAGCCCAAGAGTCACCCTGTTGACATCCAACAAAAATGCCAAAATTGTATACGATTGATAGCAACTTTTTATACAATTAATAATGTATTTATTCATAATATTATTTCCTACATATTTATTATAATTACTTTCATTTCGTTTCAATACATAGGTATATTTAAATTTGTTTATGATCTTTAGTTGTGTCTAAGTCTAATTGATTTTAAGTAGTCGGTATTTATATAAAATTTATAATGTTTACTAAATTATGTTAAAAATGTTAAGTTACTTTAAGCTCGCGGCCCCTAGGCTGGCGAGCCCCGTGGTGCCAGAGGCCAGTGGCATTTTGGCAGCCCTGTCGCCATATAGGTAGTTACGCCACTTCATAAATGTAAACTGTAAAGTGTCGTGAGGTTTTGGAGACCATGACGACACATCAGCGCTGAAACACAATAATAACCTAACATCACATTAAAATATAGCAAATGCAAATAAAATTGATTACTTTTTCCTTATGACAGCAGTTATTTAACTATTTATTTGATCTAATTTCCAGGCCCGTATAGGTATTTCATATAGAATTTATACCGACTATTTGTGCCCTTATTTTTGCAATTCACAATACAACAGCAAATACTTATGACCCATTTCAAAATAAGAACAAATTATAGGAAATCTCAAAGTAATTTTGTTTAATGGACACTGTCCCGAATAGTTTCCGATTTGTGCAGTTGTAGGTAGTGAAAAATAGTTTGCTGAAAAATCGTTATCTTGTAACAGAATAGTCAACGTTATCAATTTTGGCAAATGGCACAGTTTTCTTCAACTACAGGTTAACGGCTTGGCCTTAGTAATTTATGTAGCGTGTGGTGTGTGCGCAGGCCGAGTAACGGTCTGTCAGTGCTGGGCAGCGCCATCATCCCCGAGCTGAAACCGCGCGTGCCCACCATGAGCGAGCGCGACCTCACGCGCGTCTACACGCCGCGCCACTACCTGCGCTCCTAGTCCTAGTCCTAGGCCACCTAGGCCACCTAGGCCGACCACGTCTGCGAGCAGATGCGGCGCCAGTCTGGTATCTGCGCACCGAGGCCGCGCTAGTCGCCAGTCGCCAGTGCGCAGTACCACCCACCCACACATGTGTGTAAACACTGTATTCTGCGTATGCATAAATGTATTTGAATTTTATAAATAAATTGTCCATTTTTATAATATATATATTTTTTTTAGCCTGGTTTTTCCTACTGCTAGCTAAAGGCCTCCCTTACCTCTTTCCCCATGGCTATGACTAATAGGGCAAGGTTTGGAAGGTGCGGTTTTAGTCGGTACGAGTCCGACAGACCCTGTCGCCTCCTGGGGTGGCGGATGATTCATGAGGATTTTCCGTACCTACCTACTATAAAAAAGGCCACAAATAATAAAATAATAATATTGACGACTCGACTGAGCGATGGATCAATCTCCAAAACGGGCGTATTCGTATGATCGCTCTGGTGCTTTTCAGATATTGATATTTAATGGTAATTATGTATCTCATTAAAAATAATGATATTCAAATAGTACATTTTTACTATTGGCCTTCAATTTACACTAACAGTTACGGAAATATTTAAAATCAAAATTTTTCGCAACCAGAGCAATCATAATCGGTGCCAGAGCGATCATAAATGGTGAAATCAGTGAAACAAAAAAAAATAATATTGATAAAATATTATTTATTTAGCTGTTTTCAGTCATATTCAGTGTACGTGTAACAAGATTATAATTATGTAAGAGAAATATATTATTTTAGAAAAAGGTCAAGGCATATTATCAGTCATACAAATATTATAAAAAATACGGAATATTTTATATAAAATAATTGCTAAAATAACAAATTAACATAACTATAAAAATCAACTTTTGCCTTATATTTTATCTTTCTTAATAAGCCTCTTCATGGAGAGGTTTTTTTTTGTAACTAACGATATTTTATGTTTAGGGAATATATCTAGACTTTTTTTAAGACGTGTGTGATATGTTGCAAATTGAGCTTTGTACTATCGGGACAGATGTTGGAGGAAGCACTACCAATGCATGTTGCAAGGCTCATCCGTTCGTTCAGTATCTTGCGATAGCCGCTGAGATCTTGCTATTCTTCTTAGTCTACTAACCGGTGACGCGGGTGAATCACAATAAGACAAATTTTCGTATTCTTTAAAGGTCTCTGGAAGACAGGAACTTGTCTGAGAATGAACTTTTGATAACTCTCTCTTGACTTTACAAGCCATTGTGCGTATAGATCTGGATCATTTTTTATCTTGGCCATTGTACGACGCTCAGCCAATTTCTTCCTAAGACGATTTTCTTCAATATATAATTTATTTCGAGGCATGATTTCAATCTGCAATCAATAGTTGCCATTAAATTTATAGAAGAAAGGGTTACAGTTGTGGTTAGCTAAACGCCAATATAATAATATCATCAAGGTAAAATACGTCAAAATCTGTTTATGGGTTTAGGTTACCCAAAAAACCCAGGAAAGGTTATAAATTAAAGGTTATATGCATAGTTCTTCGTTAGTCATTGTTATAGGCCAGTACTACTACTTAAAATAGATTTATAACGTACAATTAATGCAAAATATCATCGCTCTGGGCTTTTTGGACAGAGCAATCACAGCCATAGCGATCAAAAAAAGTCACAAAATCATAAATATAGCCGAATTTAAAAGCAGTAGAAAGTTGTGATTACGTCTCATAAAAAACATCATAACGATCACTTAATTCACATAACAAATACATTCACAAGCTTACTATTTAATTTAAATAACGTGCCATAGCAATTATAAAATTCGAGAACCAAATCCAGAGCAATCATAAACTTACCTTCGTAATGTTGGAGCGCGGGGACGTGGCACAAAGATATCCTCCTCGGCGGTTAGACCACTACTGGCGTTACCCCGAGGGAGGGGAATAGAGTGTCTATAATGCGTAACTAGGGATGAGCGCGATGTTTTACCTCAGCGCAGAGCGATGAGATAAAATGCCCGGTCACGATTTTAAATTCAAATTGTGGCAAAAGTATTGCTAATATAACTAAAAATATTTTATTACTATGAAGATTAACTATTTGTTATGTAATCTAAATAAGTTGTTTTATATGAACCTTCTCATTAAAAAAGTTAAAAAATATTTTTTCATTCAATCGGGAGTTGGGTCAACCCAGAGCGATCAGGATTTTAGGGTTTAAGATTTTTTTTAAAGCATTTAAAATAAACTTATTCATACTATTAGCCTTGTATCACGTAGATTAGACACCGAACTGTATATAAAAAAATATTTTTAAAACGTTTTTCGATTTTGACATGGGTTTATCCAGCCCGACACGAAAAAAAATGCCTCTGGAGATCGACCCCGATCTGCTTCTGCGCCACGGTTTGTGGGTTCGATCCCACAATGAAAAAATATTCGCTATCTTTTTGTATTTTTTAAGATTTTAAAGTATTTTAGAAGTTATATTAGAGAAGTTATTTTACAACCTATGTACTACCTGAGAATAAAACTGTTATTGTGGATTTCAATAGTGTTCTTTTAAAGGAAAAAGTTATCGCCATGTACAAGAAATACAACAGAGAGAACGCGAGACTTTCAACTGAAGCATTGCGAATAGATGGACCTTCTAAGCCAATTTTCCTATCTGAAAATGTAACTTCTGATATGAAGAGACTCTTTTTCCTTGTTAGAGACTTCGCTAAAACTTATAAATATCAATTTTGTTGGACAGCCGGTGGGAAGATATACTTAAAGCAAAATGAGGTTATTATAATAGAGGGTATAGGAAATTGGCTACATCTTGAAGCGTGCTTCAATTAAAACATACTTCAAGCCGCTGAAGAAGATCAGTCAGTTCTTACCATCTGTCAAGTGCCATATACCTCTACAAGATGCGGGCATATACAAGCTTGATTGTGATTGCGGTCTCTCATATATAGGCCAAACTAAAAGAAGCATAGGGACCCGCGTAAAAGAACACATCGCCGATGTCAAACACCGCCGTTCCAAGAAGTCAGCAGTTTGTGAACATACTCTTGAAATGAAATGATGAAATGATATTTATTTCTGTAAATAGATCTTTTAAAGACACTTTTACAAGTCAATATTTTACACTTTTTTTTTTTAAGCTTGATGGCTCCGGCATTTCCTAGCTGACGACCTCTGAGAAGAAACGCCGAAACAAACTCAGAGAATCATAGTCTCTTTTAAAGTCCAGACATAGAACAGTAACAAATATGTGTCTTACAATGTAGGGCAAAGTCTGAAATGGCCTTTTGAAGAAAGAGCCATAGCGGCTTTGAGTAGACCAGTCCCAACTGACGGCACGCATGCATCAGTCATTGTGTAGCTCAACCATAATTTAGGGAGCTCAACAACCCGTCGCACGACGATACCAGATCAGAGGCACATTTGCGTAGGCCACATAAAAAAAGGCTCAAAGCCACCAGACTGTTCAAAGCTGAGTATGTAAATTTAGCCTACAAAGTACTCACATTTACAGTTAGTCAGTTATAGTTGAACATTATTAAATAGTAAGAAAAAAAAATATAATCACAGTAATAATTTCAGTAATGTTTGCTGATATCAAATTAATATAAATCATTGTTATGTCAGACAAACAAGAGAGCAATGCAGCTTGATGCGTACTATTGAATTAATCTAGTCTACTAAACAGAAAAATAATAATAATAATTAAAGCGATTACCATTGACAGTAAGAGCCGACCAGCCCCGACAGACGGCACCCGTTCACGAGTATGACGTGTGTATCGGCGTCGTTCGACTCAACCATTCAACTGACAACTCACTTGACAAGGCCCAGCATTATATCAGATTTGATAAACCACAAATACTTGCGAAGGAAAGTCGATACCTACCCAGGATGATTCGTGAGGCTATTGAAATTAAAAAACATCCAAATTTCAATAGAGAAGATGGCTGGGTCTTACCACCTGCTTGGAATCCTGTTATAGATTCTATTAAACCAAAATCCAGGCCTACAACTGCAAGACCAAAGGATACTGTGAGCTCGTTCTGCGTGAATCGGATTACCAATAATTAACAACTAAAACATGATCATTGAATATTTTTACTTTAAAAGAGACCATGATTCTCTGAGTTTGTTTCGGCGTTTCTTCTCAGAGGTCGTCAGCTAGGAAATGCCGGCTCCATCTAGTTTTAATTAATAATTAGTAATAAACAATAATAAAAAATGTGGGGTAGCTGTTAGTAATTATATCATCAAGACGCCCACCACCTCAGTCTACCCGTGACCATGGACGCTGTAAAGGGTCCGAAACGTCGGGATTAATAATATCAATATACGCGATAAAATCCGTAAAAAGTAGTTTTATTTCAACAAAAAGAGGTTGTTATACTATTATTTTTAAATAAATTCATTGTAATTAAGTAAATTTTATGATAATTTTTCGTTACACAACCAGTAGTCTCATCCATCTCTGAACACAATCAATCACGCAACGCAACTCTTGATTACGTTAACCTCACTCCTCAGTATTACTATTCTAATTAATTCCCCAAAACTCATTCTGTTCACCCACAATACACCTCACCCATTCATATCTGCCGCCTTTCGCCGATTGGGCGCCGGATGACAGCCAGAGCGAGTGAGTAAGCGCGGCGACCAATCACAATCGCTTCCGCGCACGACTTTTTATCATGGCGGACATCAAGTAAACTCGGAACGGCGGCTCTTATAATTAACTCTTTAAAAACTGTTATAATCATTCGGTGAATTGTGGAACTATATGTGATGTGAGTGCAGGCACACCCGGGTGCCTATCTATCCATTTTTCGCTTCCAAGTTAAACCTGCAACGCCATCCACGTGCCAGCTCCAAAACCTCCGGACGACCGCGGCAAAGGTAGGTGGATTTGTTTTGGGTTGAGGCACAGTACAAACATATTGGTGTTTAGGTGGGCCTACTGGCCCTATAGTTTATATTAAATACAGTCCACTACTGTTTTCGGCAAATATACGGTAGGTACATAAATTTGGTCCGTCGAGCCGGATGGTCGGACATTCGGTCAGTTTAAATCCTTAACTTCGCGGTATAGTGTATATTTCGGGTTACTTCAGTTTATGTACTTGTATTTAACATAATTCTAGCGTTTCCAAGTGTTAATTTCATAAAATACGCGTAATTTGTCTCGGATATTCGAGTTAGGTAGTGTAGGTAGGTATACTTTGTTGTACAAGTATTCTAGAACATACATTTTATTACCCCCACTGGGAAAAGCGTTACCTCATCATGAGACTAACGTAAAACTGGAGGGTAGATTAGAAACGCTTTCTACAAACCTATGACAATAAAACAAAAAATGTGTCATAAGGTCCAAAGAAAAGCGCAGAATTTACCGATTTTTCAGATTTAACCGATTGCAACTATTATATCGATTTCACCCATTTCAAAGGTAGTATTTATAACACGTTATCGATTTTAGCGATATTATCGATTTTCCCGAGTTATGAGATTTTACCGATTTTTCAGATTTAACCGATTGCATCGATTATATCGATTTCACCCATTTCAAAGGTAGTATTTATAACACGTTATCGATTTTAGCGATATTATCGATTTTCTCGAGTTATGAGATTTTACCGATTTTTCAGATTAAACCGATTGCATCGATTATATCGATTTCACCCATTTCATAGGTAGTATTTATAACACGTTATCAATTTTAGCGATATTATCGATTTTCCCGAGTTATGAGATTTGACCGAGTTATGAGATTTGACCGAGTTATGAGATTTTACCGATTTTTCAGATTTAACCCATTGCATCGATTATATCGATTTCACCCATTTCATGGGTAGTATTTATAACACGTAATCGATTTTAGCGATATTATCGATTTTTCCGAGTTATGAGATTTTACCGAGTAATGAGATTTTACCGATTTTTCAGATTTAACCGATTGCATCGATTATATCGATTTCACCCATTTCATAGGTAGTATTTATAACACGTTATCGATTTTAGCGATATTATCGATTTTCCCGAGTTATGAGATTTTACCGAGTTATGAGATTAAACCGATTGCATCGAATATATCGATTTCACCCATTTCATAGGTAGTATTTATAACACGTTATCGATTTAAGCGATATTATCGATTTTCCCGAGTTATGAGATTTGACCGAGTTATGAGATTTTACCGATTTTTCAGATGTAACCGATTGCATCGATTATATCGATTTCACCCATTTCATAGGTAGTATTTATAACACGTTATCGATTTTAGCGATATTATCGATTTTTCCGAGTTATGAGATTTTACCGGTTTTTCAGATTTAACCGATTGCATCAATTATATCGATTTCACCCATTTCATAGGAAGTATTAATAAACCGTTATCGATTTTAGCGATATTAGCGATTTCCCCGAGTTATGAGATTTGACCGAGTTTTGAGATTTTACCGAGTTTTCAGATTTAACCGATTGCATCGATTATATCGATTTCACCCATTTCATAGGTAGTATTTATAACACGTTATCGATTTTAGCGATATTATCGATTTTCCCGAGTTATGAGATTTTACCGATTTTTCAGATGTAACCGATTGCATCGATTTCGACCATTTCATAGGTAGTATTTATAACACGTTATCGATTTTAGCGATATTATCGATTTTCCCGAGTTATGAGATTTTACCGATTTTTCAGATGTAACCGATTGCATCGATTTCGACCATTTCATAGGTAGTATTTATAACACGTTATCGATTTTAGCGATATTATCGATTTTCCCGAGTTATGAGATTTTACCGAGTTTTCAGATTTAACCGATTGCATCGATTATATCGATTTCGACCATTTCATAGGTAGTATTAATAACACGTTATCGTTTTTAGCGATATTACGGCAGACCTCTGGGGTAATTCTGTTGACGTTGCCAAAACAATCATTGACATTGTAGCACCTACTTTAGCCATTATTTTTAATGACTGTATTGACTGTGGTAAATTTCCAGATCTAATGAAAAATAGTAAAATAATACCTTTGTTTAAATCGGGTAGCACATCTGACCCCACTAATTTTAGACCAATATCCGTGCTACCTACTTTTAGTAAAATTTTTGAAAAGCTTATGTTAGACCAAATGCAAAGGTTTTTTAATAAAAATAAACTCTTACACTGTAAACAGTTTGGTTTTACAAAGGGTCGTTCAACTACCGATGCCGGTGTTGAACTTTTAGGACAT
The DNA here is from genome assembly GCA_964056405.1 of Acronicta alni. Classification (NCBI taxonomy): domain Eukaryota; kingdom Metazoa; phylum Arthropoda; class Insecta; order Lepidoptera; family Noctuidae; genus Acronicta; species Acronicta alni. The sequence goes on along the minus strand of OZ043934.1, from coordinate 77,378 downwards.
ATATTTGATGCATGGGAAGACGCGCGCGATGCTTTAGGTATCTTTTGTGATTTATCTAAAGCCTTTGATTGTGTTGTTCACGAAACATTGATCAGGAAGTTACACCACTATGGCGTTAAAAACACTTCTCTGAATCTTCTTATCTCGTACCTGGGTAATAGGATTCAGAAGGTGGACGTCAATGGAAAGAGATCTTCGGGGTCCGTAGTTAAAATGGGAGTCCCGCAGGGCTCAATTCTGGGTCCATTTTTATTTTTGATTTATATAAATGACTTACCTTACCTAATAAGGGATAATCATGAGATAGTACTGTTTGCAGATGACACGTCACTGTTATTTAAACTCAAGCGTCAACAAATAGTTACTGACGATGTAAACAGTGCTCTCTCAAAGGTGGTACATTGGTTTAATACTAACAATCTGCTTTTGAATGAAAAGAAAACGAAATGTATTAAGTTTTCAACAACTAATGTAAAGCAGGTGAAAACCAGTGTACTTATTAATGGTGAAGAGTTGGACCTTGTGGCCACCACCGTATTTCTAGGTATCACTTTAGATTCTAAGCTTCAGTGGGGCCCACATATAGATAAGTTGTCGAAAAAGCTTAGCTCTGCAGCATACGCCGTCAAAAAAATACGTAGCCTAACCGATGTAGAAACAGCGCGCCTTGTTTATTTTAGTTATTTTCATAGTGTGATGTCGTACGGTATTCTGTTGTGGGGGAATGCTGCTGACATACAAACTATTTTTGTGCTGCAGAAAAGAGCCATTCGATCGATTTACAATTTAAGTCCCAGATATTCACTGAGGGATAAATTTAAGGAGATTAATATTATGACGGTTGCATCACAGTATATTTATGAGAATTTATTATATGCACACAAGAATGTTGATCTCTTTAAAAAACGTAGTGATATGCATAATGTTAATACCAGGAACAAAAATAAATTTATTGTACCTGCAACGAGGCTCCAGAAGATAAGTAATTCGTTCAAATGCCAATGTATACGCTTGTACAATACAATCCCAAGCAACATTCAAAAATTAAGTCTCAACAAATTTAAGTCAATTGTTAGGCAGAAATTGTGTCATAAAGGTTATTACTCATTAAGAGATTATATAGATGACAAATATGCTTGGGTTTGAACTGTTCCAATGAACCAGGCTATCGTTTCTTTAATTTTATATTATTCTGACATTTCTTTGTTTTATTTTATTTATGTTTTTGAAATTGAAATGTTATTTAGATTAATATTGTAAAAACATGAATTTTAAAGTATGAGAGTCGTGCAGCCATTGATGTTGCATATATTGATATGCATTTTAATGACTTAAAATTACATTGTGTCCATCAGTTGCCTAGTACTCTGAGCTTGTCATGCTCACTAAAATGTCCTGCTGATGGTGGCGTTGTGTGTCGGGTCGTTTTATTCCCTGCAACATGGTTGAGTCGAACGACGCCGATACGCACGTCATACTCGTGAACGGGTGCCGTCTGTCGGGGCTGGTCAGCTCTTACTGTCTATGGCAATATCTTTATTTATTTATTGTTCTTTTTCTGTAGACTAGATTAATTTGATGGTGCAACAACATCAAACTGCATTGTTCTCATGTAAGTCGGACATAAAAATGATTTATATTAATTTGATATTAACAGACATTACTGTAACGGTTATTGTGATTATATTTTTTTTATATTTTTCTTATTATTTAATAACTTTTAACTCAATAAAATGTAAATGTGAGTACTCTGTAGGCTAAATATACATACCTACTCAGCTCTGAACAGTCTGGCGGCTTTGAGCCTTTTTAGTGGCCTACGCAAATGTTCCTCTGATCTGGTATCGTCGTGTGACGGGTTGTTGAGCTCCCTAAATTATGGTTGAGCTACACAATGACTGATGCATGCGAGCCGTCGGTTGGGACTGGTCTACTCAAAGCCGCTATGGCTCTTTCTTCAAAAGGCCATTTCAGACTTTGCCCTACATTGTAAGACACATATTTGTTATTATACCTACTATGTCTGGACTTTAAAAGAGACTATGATTCTCTGAGTTTGTTTCGGCGTTTCTTCTCAGAGGTCGTCAGATAGGAAATGCCGGAGCCATCTAGCTTAAAAAAAATGTTAAATATTGACTTGTAAAAGTGTCTTTAAAAGATCTATTTACAGAAATAAATATCTTTATCTTTATCTTTATCTTTATTATCGATTTTCCCGAGTTATGAGATTTTACCGAGTTTTCAGATTTAACCGATTGCATCGATTATATCGATTTCACCCATTTCATAGGTAGTATTTATAAGACGTTATCGATTTTAGCGATATTATCGATTTTCCCGAGTTATGAGATTTTACCGAGTTTTCAGATTTAACCGATTGCATCGTTTATATCGTATTCACCCATTTCATAGGTAGTATTTATAAGACGTTATCGATTTTAGCGATATTATCGATTTTCCCGAGTTATGAGATTTTACCGAGTTTTCAGATTTAACCGATTGCATCGATTATATCGATTTCGACCATTTCATAGGTAGTATTTATAAGACGTTATCGATTTTATCGATTTATCGATTTTCCCGAGTTATGAGATTTTACCGAGTTTTCAGATTTAACCGATTGCATCGATTATATCGATTTCGACAATTTCATAGGTAGTATTTATAAGATGTTATCGATTTTAGCGATATTATCGATTTTCCCGAGTTATGAGATTTTACCGAGTTTTCAGATGTAACCGATTGCATCGATTTCGACAATTTCATAGGTAGTATTAATAACACGTTATCGATTTTAGCGATATTATCGATTTTCCCGAGTTATGAGATTTTACCGATTTTTCAGATTTAACCGATTGCATCGATTATATCGATTTCGACCATTTCATAGGTAGTATTTATAACACGTTATCGATTTTAGCGATATTATCGATTTTCCCGAGTTATGAGATTTTACCGAGTTTTCAGATTTAACCGATTGCATCGATTATATCGATTTCGACCATTTCATAGGTAGTATTAATAACACGTTATCGTTTTTAGCGATATTATCGATTTTCCCGAGTTATGAGATTTTACCGAGTTTTCAGATTTAACCGATTGCATCGATTATATCGATTTCACCCATTTCATAGGTAGTATTTATAAGACGTTATCGATTTTAGCGATATTATCGATTTTCCCGAGTTATGAGATTTTACCGAGTTTTCAGATTTAACCGATTGCATCGTTTATATCGTATTCACCCATATCATAGGTAGTATTTATAAGATGTTATCGATTTTAGCGATATTATCGATTTTCCCGAGTTATGAAATTTTACCGAGTTATGAGATTTTACCGAGTTTTCAGATTTAACCGATTGCATCAATTATATCGATTTCACCCATTTCATAGGTAGTATTTATAAGACGTTATCGATTTTAGCGATATTATCGATTTTCCCGAGTTATGAGATTTTACCGAGTTTTCAGATTTAACCGATTGCATCGATTATATTGTATTCACCCATTTCATAGGTAGTATTTATAAGATGTTATCGATTTTAGCGATATTATCGATTTTCCCGAGTTATGAGATTTTACCGAGTTTTCAGATTTAACCGATTATATCGATTTCACCCATTTCATAGGTAGTATTAATAAGACGTTATCGATTTTAGCGATATTATCGATTTTCCCGAGTTATGAGATTTGACCGAGTTTTGAGGTTTTACCGAGTTTTCAGATTTAACCGATTGCATCGATTATATCGATTTCACCCATTTCATAGGGAGTATTTATTAGACGTTATCGATTTTAGCGATATTATCGATTTTTTCGAGTTATGAGATTTTACCGAGTTTTCAGATTTAACCGATTGCATCGATTATATCGATTTCACCCATTTCATAGGTAGTATTTATAAGACGTTATCGATTTTAGCGATATTATCGATTTCCCCGAGTTATGAAATTTTCCCGAGTTATGAGATTTTACCGAGTTTTCAGATTTAACCGATTGCATCGATTATATCGATTTCACCCATTTCATAGGTAGTATTTATAAGACGTTATCGATTTGAGCGATATTATCGATTTTCCCGAGTTATGAAATTTTCCCGAGTTATGAGATTTTACCGAGTTTTCAGATTTAACCGATTGCATCGATTATATCGATTTCACCCATTTCATAGGTAGTATTAATAAGACGTTATCAATTTTAGCGATATTATCGATTTTCCCGTGTAATGAGATTTTACCGAGTTTTCAGATGTAACCGATTGCATCGATTTCGACCATTTCATAGGTAGTTTTTATAACACGTTATCGATTTTAGCGATATTATCGATTTTCCCGAGTTATGAGATTTTACCGAGTTTTCAGATTAAACCGATTGCATCGATTATATCGATTTCGACCATTTCATAGGTAGTATTTATAAGACGTTATCGATTTTACCGATATTATCGATTTTCCCGAGTTATGAGATTTTACCGAGTTTTCAGATTTAACCGATTGCATCGATTATATCGATTTCGACAATTTCATAGGTAGTATTAATAACACGTTATCGATTTTAGCGATATTATCGATTTTCCCGAGTTATGAGATTTTACCGATTTTTCAGATGTAACCGATTGCATCGATTTCGACCATTTCATAGGTAGTATTTATAAGACGTTATCGATTTTACCGATATTATCGATTTTCCCGAGTTATGAGATTTTACCGAGTTTTCAGATTTAACCGATTGCATCGATTATATCGATTTCACCCATTTCATAGGTAGTATTTATAAGACGTTATCGATTTTAGCGATATTATCGATTTTCCCGAGTTATGAGATTTTACCGAGTTTTCAGATTTAACCGATTGCATCGTTTATATCGTATTCACCCATTTCATAGGTAGTATTTATAACACGTTATCGATTTTAGCGATATTATCGATTTTCCCGAGTTATGAAATTTTACCGAGTTATGAGATTTTACCGAGTTTTCAGATTTAACCGATTGCATCGATTATATCGATTTCACCCATTTCATAGGTAGTATTTATAAGACGTTATCGATTTTAGCGATATTATCGATTTTCCCGAGTTATGAGATTTTACCGAGTTTTCAGATTTAACCGATTGCATCGATTATATTGTATTCACCCATTTCATAGGTAGTATTTATAAGATGTTATCGATTTTAGCGATATTATCGATTTTCCTGAGTTATGAGATTTTACCGAGTTTTCAGATTTAACCGATTGCATCGATTATATCGATTTCACCCATTTCATAGGTAGTATTTATAAGACGTTATCGATTTTAGCGATATTATCGATTTTCCCGAGTTATGAGATTTTACCGAGTTTTCAGATTTAACCGATTGCATCGATTATATCGATTTCACCCATTTCATAGGTAGTATTTATAAGACGTTATCGATTTTAGCGATATTATCGATTTTCCCGAGTTATGAAATTTTACCGAGTTTTCAGATTTAACCGAGTTTTCAGATTTAACCGATTGCATCGATTACATCGATTTCACCCATTTCATAGGTAGTATTTATAAGACGTTATCGATTTAAGCGATATTATCGATTTTCCCGAGTTATGAAATTTTACCGAGTTATGAGATTTTACCGAGTTTTCAGATTTAACCGATTGCATCGATTATATCGATTTCGACCATTTCATAGGTAGTATTAATAACACGTTATCGATTTTAGCGATATTAGCAATTTTCCCGAGTTATGAGATTTGACCGAGTTTTGAGATTTTACCGAGTTTTCAGATTTAACCGATTGCATCGATTATATCGATTTCACCCATTTCATAGGTAGTATTTATAACACGTTATCGATTTTAGCGATATTATCGATTTTCCCGAGTTATGAGATTTTACCGATTTTTCAGATGTAACCGATTGCATCGATTTCGACCATTTCATAGGTAGTATTTATAACACGTTATCGATTTTAGCGATATTATCGATTTTCCCGAGTTATGAGATTTTACCGAGTTTTCAGATTTAACCGATTGCATCGATTATATCGATTTCGACCATTTCATAGGTAGTATTAATAACACGTTATCGTTTTTAGCGATATTATCGATTTTCCCGAGTTATGAGATTTTACCGAGTTTTCAGATTTAACCGATTGCATCGATTATATCGATTTCACCCATTTCATAGGTAGTATTTATAAGACGTTATCAATTTTAGCGATATTATCGATTTTCCCGAGTTATGAGATTTGACCGAGTTTTGAGATTTTACCGAGTTTTCAGATTTAACCGATTGCATCGATTATATCGATTTCACCCATTTCATAGGTAGTATTAATAACACTTTATCAATTTTAGCGATATTATCGATTTTCCCGAGTTATGAGATTTTACCGAGTTTTCAGATTTAACCGATTGCATCGATTATATTGTATTCACCCATTTCATAGGTAGTATTTATAAGATGTTATCGATTTTAGCGATATTATCGATTTTCCCGAGTTATGAGATTTTACCGAGTTTTCAGATATAACCGATTATATCGATTTCACCCATTTCATAGGTAGTATTAATAAGACGTTATCGATTTTAGCGATATTATCGATTTTCCCGAGTTATGAGATTTGACCGAGTTTTGAGGTTTTACCGAGTTTTCAGATTTAACCGATTGCATCGATTATATCGATTTCACCCATTTCATAGGTAGTATTAATAACACGTTATCAATTTTAGCGATATTATCGATTTTCCCGAGTTATGAGATTTTACCGAGTTTTCAGATGTAACCGATTGCATCGATTTCGACCATTTCATAGGTAGTATTAATAAGACGTTATCGATTTTATCGATTTATCGATTTTCCCGAGTTATGAGATTTTACCGAGTTTTCAGATTTAACCGATTGCATCGATTATATCGATTTCGACCATTTCATAGGTAGTATTTATAAGACGTTATCGATTTTATCGATTTATCGATTTTCCCGAGTTATGAGATTTTACCGAGTTTTCAGATTTAACCGATTGCATCGATTATATCGATTTCGACAATTTCATAGGTAGTATTTATAAGATGTTATCGATTTTAGCGATATTATCGATTTTCCCGAGTTATGAGATTTTACCGAGTTTTCAGATGTAACCGATTGCATCGATTTCGACAATTTCATAGGTAGTATTAATAACACGTTATCGATTTTAGCGATATTATCGATTTTCCCGAGTTATGAGATTTTACCGATTTTTCAGATGTAACCGATTGCATCGATTTCGACCATTTCATAGGTAGTATTTATAACACGTTATCGATTTTAGCGATATTATCGATTTTCCCGAGTTATGAGATTTTACCGAGTTTTCAGATTTAACCGATTGCATCGATTATATCGATTTCGACCATTTCATAGGTAGTATTAATAACACGTTATCGTTTTTAGCGATATTATCGATTTTCCCGAGTTATGAGATTTTACCGAGTTTTCAGATTTAACCGATTGCATCGATTATATCGATTTCACCCATTTCATAGGTAGTATTTATAAGACGTTATCGATTTTAGCGATATTATCGATTTTCCCGAGTTATGAGATTTTACCGAGTTTTCAGATTTAACCGATTGCATCGTTTATATCGTATTCACCCATATCATAGGTAGTATTTATAAGATGTTATCGATTTTAGCGATATTATCGATTTTCCCGAGTTATGAAATTTTACCGAGTTATGAGATTTTACCGAGTTTTCAGATTTAACCGATTGCATCAATTATATCGATTTCACCCATTTCATAGGTAGTATTTATAAGATGTTATCGATTTTAGCGATATTATCGATTTTCCCGAGTTATGAGATTTTACCGAGTTTTCAGATTTAACCGATTATATCGATTTCACCCATTTCATAGGTAGTATTAATAAGACGTTATCGATTTTAGCGATATTATCGATTTTCCCGAGTTATGAGATTTGACCGAGTTTTGAGGTTTTACCGAGTTTTCAGATTTAACCGATTGCATCGATTATATCGATTTCACCCATTTCATAGGGAGTATTTATTAGACGTTATCGATTTTAGCGATATTATCGATTTTTTCGAGTTATGAGATTTTACCGAGTTTTCAGATTTAACCGATTGCATCGATTATATCGATTTCACCCATTTCATAGGTAGTATTTATAAGACGTTATCGATTTTAGCGATATTATCGATTTCCCCGAGTTATGAAATTTTCCCGAGTTATGAGATTTTACCGAGTTTTCAGATTTAACCGATTGCATCGATTATATCGATTTCACCCATTTCATAGGTAGTATTTATAAGACGTTATCGATTTGAGCGATATTATCGATTTTCCCGAGTTATGAAATTTTCCCGAGTTATGAGATTTTACCGAGTTTTCAGATTTAACCGATTGCATCGATTATATCGATTTCACCCATTTCATAGGTAGTATTAATAAGACGTTATCAATTTTAGCGATATTATCGATTTTCCCGTGTAATGAGATTTTACCGAGTTTTCAGATGTAACCGATTGCATCGATTTCGACCATTTCATAGGTAGTTTTTATAACACGTTATCGATTTTAGCGATATTATCGATTTTCCCGAGTTATGAGATTTTACCGAGTTTTCAGATTTAACCGATTGCATCGATTATATCGATTTCGACCATTTCATAGGTAGTATTTATAAGACGTTATCGATTTTAGCGATATTATCGATTTTCCCGAGTTATGAGATTTTACCGAGTTTTCAGATTTAACCGATTATATCGATTTCACCCATTTCATAGGTAGTATTTATAACACGTTATCGATTTTAGCGATATTAGCGATTTTCCCGACTTATGAGATTTGACCGAGTTATGAGATTTTACCGAGTTTTCAGATTTAACCGATTGCATCGATTATATCGATTTCGACCATTTCATAGGAAGTATTAATAACACGTTATCGATTTTAGCGATATTAGCGATTTTCCCTAGTTATGAGATTTGACCGAGTTTTGAGATTTTACCGAGTTTTCAGATTTAACCGATTGCATCGTTTATATCGTATTCACCCATTTCATAGGTAGTATTTATAACACGTTATCGATTTTAGCGATATTATCGATTTTCCCGAGTTATGAGATTTTACCGAGTTTTCAGATTTAACCGATTATATCGATTTCACCCATTTCATAGGTAGTATTTATAAGACGTTATCGATATTATCGATTTTCCCGAGTTATGAAATTTTCCCGAGTTATGAGATTTTACCGAGTTTTCAGATTCAACCGATTGCATCGATTATATCGATTTTACCCATTTCATAGGTAGTATTGATAACACGTTATCGATTTTAGCGATATTAGCGATTTTCCCGAGTTATGAGATTTTACCGAGTTTTCAGATTTAACCGATTGCATCGATTATATTGTATTCACCCATTTCATAGGTAGTATTTATAAGACGTTATCGATTTTAGCGATATTATCGATTTTCCCGAGTTATGAGATTTTACCGAGTTTTCAGATTTAACCGATTGCATCGATTATATTGTATTCACCCATTTCATAGGTAGTATTTATAAGACATTATCGATTTTAGCGATATTATCGATTTTCCCGAGTTATGAAATTTTCCCGAGTTTTCAGATTTAACCGATTGCATCGATTATATTGTATTCACCCATTTCATAGGTAGTATTTATAAGACGTTATCGATTTTAGCGATATTATCGATTTTCCCGAGTTATGAGATTTTACCGAGTTTTCAGATTTAACCGATTGCATCGATTATATCGATTTCACCCATTTCATAGGTAGTATTTATAAGACGTTATCGATTTAAGCGATATTATCGATTTTCCCGAGTTATGAAATTTTCCCGAGTTATGAGATTTTACCGAGTTTTCAGATTTAACCGATTGCATCGATTATATCGATTTCACCCATTTCATAGGAAGTATTTATAAGACGTAATCGATTTTAGCGATATTATCGATTTTCCCGAGGTATGAAATTTTACCGAGTTATGAGATTTTACCGAGTTTTCAGATTTAACCGATTGCATCGATTATATCGATTTCGACCATTTCATAGGTAGTATTAATAACACGTTATCGATTTTAGCGATATTAGCGATTTTCCCTAGTTATGAGATTTGACCGAGTTTTGAGATTTTACCGAGTTTTCAGATTTAACCGATTGCATCGATTATATTGATTTCACCCATTTCATAGGTAGTATTTATAAGACGTTATCGATTTTAGCGATATTATCGATTTTCCCGAGTTATGAGATTTTACCGAGTTTTCAGATTTAACCGATTGCATCGATTATATTGTATTCACCCATTTCATAGGTAGTATTTATAAGATGTTATCGATTTTAGCGATATTATCGATTTTCCCGAGTTATGAAATTTTACCGAGTTTTCAGATTTAACCGATTGCATCGATTATATCGATTTCACCCATTTCATAGGTAGTATTTATAAGACGTTATCGATTTTAGCGATATTATCGATTTTCCCGAGTTATGAAATTTTACCGAGTTTTCAGATTTAACCGATTGCATCGATTATATCGATTTTACCCATTACATAGGTAGTATTTATAAGACGTTATCGATTTTAGCGATATTATCGATTTTCCCGAGTTATGAAATTTTACCGAGTTATGAGATTTTACCGAGTTTTCAGATTTAACCGATTGCATCGATTATATCGATTTCACCCATTTCATAGGTAGTATTTATAACACGTTATCGATTTTAGCGATATTAGCGATTTTCCCGACTTATGAGATTTGACCGAGTTATGAGATTTTACCGAGTTTTCAGATTTAACCGATTGCATCGATTATATCGATTTCACCCATTTCATAGGTAGTATTAATAACACGTTATCAATTTTAGCGATATTATCGATTTTCCCGAGTTATGAAATTTTCCCGAGTTATGAGATTTTACCGAGTTTTCAGATTTAACCGATTGCATCGATTATATTGATTTCACCCATTTCATAGGTAGTATTTATAAGACGTTATCGATTTTAGCGATATTATGGATTTTCCCGAGGTATGAGATTTTACCGAGTTTTCAGATTTAACCGATTGCATCGATTATATCGATTTCGACCATTTCATAGGTAGTATTAATAACACGTTATCGTTTTTAGCGATATTATCGATTTTCCCGAGTTATGAGATTTTACCGAGTTTTCAGATTTAACCGATTGCATCGATTATATCGATTTCACCCATTTCATAGGTAGTATTTACAAGACGTTATCGATTTTAACGATATTATCGATTTTCCCGAGTTATGAGATTTTACCGAGTTTTCAGATTTAACCGATTGCATCGATTATATCGATTTCGACCATTTCATAGGTAGTATTAATAACACGTTATCGATTTTAGCGATATTAGCGATTTTCCCTAGTTATGAGATTTGACCGAGTTTTGAGATTTTACCGAGTTTTCAGATTTAACCGATTGCATCGTTTATATCGTATTCACCCATTTCATAGGTAGTATTTATAACACGTTATCGATTTTAGCGATATTATCGATTTTCCCGAGTTATGAGATTTTACCGAGTTTTCAGATTTAACCGATTATATCGATTTCACCCATTTCATAGGTAGTATTTATAAGACGTTATCGATTTTAGCGATATTATCGATTTTCCCGAGTTATGAGATTTTACCGAGTTTTCAGATTTAACCGATTGCATCGATTATATTGTATTCACCCATTTCATAGGTAGTATTTATAAGATGTTATCGATTTTAGCGATATTATCGATTTTCCCGAGTTATGAAATTTTACCGAGTTTTCAGATTTAACCGATTGCATCGATTATATCGATTTCACCCATTTCATAGGTAGTATTTATAAGACGTTATCGATTTAAGCGATATTATCGATTTTCCCGAGTTATGAAATTTTACCGAGTTTTCAGATTTAACCGATTGCATCGATTATATCGATTTTACCCATTACATAGGTAGTATTTATAAGACGTTATCGATTTTAGCGATATTATCGATTTTCCCGAGTTATGAAATTTTACCGAGTTATGAGATTTTACCGAGTTTTCAGATTTAACCGATTGCATCGATTATATCGATTTCACCCATTTCATAGGTAGTATTTATAACACGTTATCGATTTTAGCGATATTAGCGATTTTCCCGACTTATGAGATTTGACCGAGTTATGAGATTTTACCGAGTTTTCAGATTTAACCGATTGCATCGATTATATCGATTTCACCCATTTCATAGGTAGTATTAATAACACGTTATCAATTTTAGCGATATTATCGATTTTCCCGAGTTATGAAATTTTCCCGAGTTATGAGATTTTACCGAGTTTTCAGATTTAACCGATTGCATCGATTATATTGATTTCACCCATTTCATAGGTAGTATTTATAAGACGTTATCGATTTTAGCGATATTATGGATTTTCCCGAGGTATGAGATTTTACCGAGTTTTCAGATTTAACCGATTGCATCGATTATATCGATTTCGACCATTTCATAGGTAGTATTAATAACACGTTATCGTTTTCAGCGATATTATCGATTTTCCCGAGTTATGAGATTTTACCGAGTTTTCAGATTTAACCGATTGCATCGATTATATCGATTTCACCCATTTCATAGGTAGTATTTACAAGACGTTATCGATTTTAACGATATTATCGATTTTCCCGAGTTATGAGATTTTACCGAGTTTTCAGATTTAACCGATTGCATCGATTATATCGATTTCGACCATTTCATAGGTAGTATTAATAACACGTTATCGATTTTAGCGATATTAGCGATTTTCCCTAGTTATGAGATTTGACCGAGTTTTGAGATTTTACCGAGTTTTCAGATTTAACCGATTGCATCGTTTATATCGTATTCACCCATTTCATAGGTAGTATTTATAACACGTTATCGATTTTAGCGATATTATCGATTTTCCCGAGTTATGAGATTTTACCGAGTTTTCAGATTTAACCGATTATATCGATTTCACCCATTTCATAGGTAGTATTTATAAGACGTTATCGATTTTAGCGATATTATCGATTTTCCCGAGTTATGAAATTTTCCCGAGTTATGAGATTTTACCGAGTTTTCAGATTCAACCGATTGCATCGATTATATCGATTTTACCCATTTCATAGGTAGTATTTATAACACGTTATCGATTTTAGCGATATTAGCGATTTTCCCGAGTTATGAGATTTTACCGAGTTTTCAGATTTAACCGATTGCATCGATTATATTGTATTCACCCATTTCATAGGTAGTATTTATAAGACGTTATCGATTTTAGCGATATTATCGATTTTCCCGAGTTATGAGATTTTACCGAGTTTTCAGATTTAACCGATTGCATCGATTATATTGTATTCACCCATTTCATAGGTAGTATTTATAAGACATTATCGATTTTAGCGATATTATCGATTTTCCCGAGTTATGAAATTTTCCCGAGTTTTCAGATTTAACCGATTGCATCGATTATATTGTATTCACCCATTTCATAGGTAGTATTTATAAGACGTTATCGATTTTAGCGATATTATCGATTTTCCCGAGTTATGAGATTTTACCGAGTTTTCAGATTTAACCGATTGCATCGATTATATCGATTTCACCCATTTCATAGGTAGTATTTATAAGACGTTATCGATTTAAGCGATATTATCGATTTTCCCGAGTTATGAAATTTTCCCGAGTTATGAGATTTTACCGAGTTTTCAGATTTAACCGATTGCATCGATTATATCGATTTCACCCATTTCATAGGAAGTATTTATAAGACGTAATCGATTTTAGCGATATTATCGATTTTCCCGAGGTATGAAATTTTACCGAGTTATGAGATTTTACCGAGTTTTCAGATTTAACCGATTGCATCGATTATATCGATTTCGACCATTTCATAGGTAGTATTAATAACACGTTATCGATTTTAGCGATATTAGCGATTTTCCCTAGTTATGAGATTTGACCGAGTTTTGAGATTTTACCGAGTTTTCAGATTTAACCGATTGCATCGATTATATTGATTTCACCCATTTCATAGGTAGTATTTATAAGACGTTATCGATTTTAGCGATATTATCGATTTTCCCGAGTTATGAGATTTTACCGAGTTTTCAGATTTAACCGATTGCATCGATTATATTGTATTCACCCATTTCATAGGTAGTATTTATAAGATGTTATCGATTTTAGCGATATTATCGATTTTCCCGAGTTATGAAATTTTACCGAGTTTTCAGATTTAACCGATTGCATCGATTATATCGATTTCACCCATTTCATAGGTAGTATTTATAAGACGTTATCGATTTTAGCGATATTATCGATTTTCCCGAGTTATGAAATTTTACCGAGTTTTCAGATTTAACCGATTGCATCGATTATATCGATTTTACCCATTACATAGGTAGTATTTATAAGACGTTATCGATTTTAGCGATATTATCGATTTTCCCGAGTTATGAAATTTTACCGAGTTATGAGATTTTACCGAGTTTTCAGATTTAACCGATTGCATCGATTATATCGATTTCACCCATTTCATAGGTAGTATTTATAACACGTTATCGATTTTAGCGATATTAGCGATTTTCCCGACTTATGAGATTTGACCGAGTTATGAGATTTTACCGAGTTTTCAGATTTAACCGATTGCATCGATTATATCGATTTCGACCATTTCATAGGTAGTATTAATAACACGTTATCGATTTTAGCGATATTAGCGATTTTCCCTAGTTATGAGATTTGACCGAGTTTTGAGATTTTACCGAGTTTTCAGATTTAACCGATTGCATCGATTATATCGATTTCACCCATTTCATAGGTAGTATTAATAACACGTTATCAATTTTAGCGATATTATCGATTTTCCCGAGTTATGAAATTTTCCCGAGTTATGAGATTTTACCGAGTTTTCAGATTTAACCGATTGCATCGATTATATTGATTTCACCCATTTCATAGGTAGTATTTATAAGACGTTATCGATTTTAGCGATATTATGGATTTTCCCGAGGTATGAGATTTTACCGAGTTTTCAGATTTAACCGATTGCATCGATTATATCGATTTCGACCATTTCATAGGTAGTATTAATAACACGTTATCGTTTTTAGCGATATTATCGATTTTCCCGAGTTATGAGATTTTACCGAGTTTTCAGATTTAACCGATTGCATCGATTATATCGATTTCACCCATTTCATAGGTAGTATTTACAAGACGTTATCGATTTTAACGATATTATCGATTTTCCCGAGTTATGAGATTTTACCGAGTTTTCAGATTTAACCGATTGCATCGTTTATATCGTATTCACCCATTTCATAGGTAGTATTTATAAGACGTTATCGATTTTAGCGATATTATCGATTTCCCCGAGTTATGAAATTTTACCGAGTTATGAGATTTTACCGAGTTTTCAGATTTAACCGATTGCATCAATTATATCGATTTCACCCATTTCATAGGTAGTATTTATAAGACGTTATCGATTTTAGCGATATTATCGATTTTCCCGAGTTATGAGATTTTACCGAGTTTTCAGATTTAACCGATTGCATCGATTATATTGTATTCACCCATTTCATAGGTAGTATTTATAAGATGTTATCGATTTTAGCGATATTATCGATTTTCCCGAGTTATGAGATTTTACCGAGTTTTCAGATTTAACCGATTGTATCGATTATATCGATTTCACCCATTTCATAGGTAGTATTTTTAAGACGTTATCGATTTTAGCGATATTATCGATTTTCCCGAGTTATGAGATTTTACCGAGTTTTCAGATTTAACCGATTGCATCGATTATATTGTATTCACCCATTTCATAGGTAGTATTTATAAGAAGTTATAGATTTTAGCGATATTATCGATTTTCCCGAGTTATGAGATTTTACCGAGTTTTCAGATTTAACCGATTGCATCGATTATATTGTATTCACCCATTTCATAGGTAGTATTTATAAGACATTATCGATTTTAGCGATATTATCGATTTTCCCGAGTTATGAAATTTTACCGAGTTTTCAGATTTAACCGATTGCATCGATTATATCGATTTCACCCATTTCATAGGTAGTATTTATAAGACGTTATCGATTTTAGCGATATTATCGATTTTCCCGAGTTATGAAATTTTACCGAGTTTTCAGATTTAACCGATTGCATCGATTATATCGATTTTACCCATTACATAGGTAGTATTTATAAGACGTTATCGATTTTAGCGATATTATCGATTTTCCCGAGTTATGAGATTTTACCGAGTTATGAGATTTTACCGAGTTTTCAGATTTAACCGATTGCATCGATTATATCGATTTCACCCATTTCATAGGTAGTATTTATAAGACGTTATCGATTTTAGCGATATTATCGATTTTCCCGAGTTATGAAATTTTCCCGAGTTATGAGATTTTACCGAGTTTTCAGATTTAACCGATTGCATCGATTATATCGATTTCACCCATTTCATAGGTAGTATTTATAAGACGTTATCGATTTAAGCGATATTATCGATTTTCCCGAGTTATGAAATTTTACCGAGTCATGAGATTTTACCGAGTTTTCAGATTTAACCGATTGCATCGATTATATCGATTTCACCCATTTCATAGGTAGTATTAATAAGACGTTATCGATTTTAGCGATATTATCGATTTTCCCGAGTTATGAGATTTGACCGAGTTTTGAGATTTTACCGAGTTTTCAGATTTAACCGATTGCATCGATTATATCGATTTCACCCATTTCATAGGTAGTATTAATAACACGTTATCAATTTTAGCGATATTATCGATTTTCCCGAGTTATGAGATTTTACCGAGTTTTCAGATGTAACCGATTGCATCGATTTCGACCATTTCATAGGTAGTATTTATAAGACGTTATCGATTTTAGCGATATTATCGATTTTCCCGAGTTATGAAATTTTCCCGAGTTATGAGATTTTACCGAGTTTTCAGATTCAACCGATTGCATCGATTATATCGATTTTACCCATTTCATAGGTAGTATTTATAACACGTTATCGATTTTAGCGATATTAGCGATTTTCCCGAGTTATGAGATTTTACCGAGTTTTCAGATTTAACCGATTGCATCGATTATATTGTATTCACCCATTTCATAGGTAGTATTTATAAGACGTTATCGATTTTAGCGATATTATCGATTTTCCCGAGTTATGAGATTTTACCGAGTTTTCAGATTTAACCGATTGCATCGATTATATTGTATTCACCCATTTCATAGGTAGTATTTATAAGACATTATCGATTTTAGCGATATTATCGATTTTCCCGAGTTATGAAATTTTCCCGAGTTTTCAGATTTAACCGATTGCATCGATTATATTGTATTCACCCATTTCATAGGTAGTATTTATAAGACGTTATCGATTTTAGCGATATTATCGATTTTCCCGAGTTATGAGATTTTACCGAGTTTTCAGATTTAACCGATTGCATCGATTATATCGATTTCACCCATTTCATAGGTAGTATTTATAAGACGTTATCGATTTTAGCGATACTATCGATTTTCCCGAGTTATGAAATTTTCCCGAGTTATGAGATTTTACCGAGTTTTCAGATTTAACCGATTGCATCGATTATATCGATTTCACCCATTTCATAGGAAGTATTTATAAGACGTAATCGATTTAAGCGATATTATCGATTTTCCCGAGTTATGAAATTTTACCGAGTTATGAGATTTTACCGAGTTTTCAGATTTAACCGATTGCATCGATTATATCGATTTCGACCATTTCATAGGTAGTATTAATAACACGTTATCGATTTTAGCGATATTAGCGATTTTCCCTAGTTATGAGATTTGACCGAGTTTTGAGATTTTACCGAGTTTTCAGATTTAACCGATTGCATCGATTATATCGATTTCACCCATTTCATAGGTAGTATTAATAACACGTTATCAATTTTAGCGATATTATCGATTTTCCCGAGTTATGAAATTTTCCCGAGTTATGAGATTTTACCGAGTTTTCAGATTTAACCGATTGCATCGATTATATTGATTTCACCCATTTCATAGGTAGTATTTATAAGACGTTATCGATTTTAGCGATATTATGGATTTTCCCGAGGTATGAGATTTTACCGAGTTTTCAGATTTAACCGATTGCATCGATTGTATCGATTTCGACCATTTCATAGGTAGTATTAATAACACGTTATCGTTTTTAGCGATATTATCGATTTTCCCGAGTTATGAGATTTTACCGAGTTTTCAGATTTAACCGATTGCATCGATTATATCGATTTCACCCATTTCATAGGTAGTATTTATAAGACGTTATCGATTTTAACGATATTATCGATTTTCCCGAGTTATGAGATTTTACCGAGTTTTCAGATTTAACCGATTGCATCGTTTATATCGTATTCACCCATTTCATAGGTAGTATTTATAAGACGTTATCGATTTTAGCGATATTATCGATTTTCCCGAGTTATGAAATTTTACCGAGTTATGAGATTTTACCGAGTTTTCAGATTTAACCGATTGCATCGATTATATCGATTTCACCCATTTCATAGGTAGTATTTATAAGACGTTATCGATTTTAGCGATATTATCGATTTTCCCGAGTTATGAGATTTTACCGAGTTTTCAGATTTAACCGATTGCATCGATTATATTGTATTCACCCATTTCATAGGTAGTATTTATAAGATGTTATCGATTTTAGCGATATTATCGATTTTCCCGAGTTATGAGATTTTACCGAGTTTTCAGATTTAACCGATTGCATCGATTATATCGATTTTACCCATTTCATAGGTAGTATTTTTAAGACGTTATCGATTTTAGCGATATTATCGATTTTCCCGAGTTATGAGATTTTACCGAGTTTTCAGATTTAACCGATTGCATCGATTATATCGATTTCACCCATTTCATAGGCAGTATTTATAAGACGTTATCGATTTTCCCGAGTTATGAAATTTTACCGAGTTATGAGATTTTACCGAGTTTTCAGATTTAACCGATTGCATCGATTATATCGATTTCGCCCATTTCATAGGTAGTATTTATAAGACGTTATCGATTTTAGCGATATTATCGATTTTCCCGAGTTATGAAATTTTACCGAGTTATGAGATTTTACCGAGTTTTCAGATTTAACCGATTGCATCGATTATATCGATTTCACCCATTTCATAGGTAGTATTTATAAGACGTTATCGATTTTAGCGATATTATCGATTTTCCCGAGTTATGAAATTTTACCGAGTTATGAGATTTTACCGAGTTTTCAGATTTAACCGATTGCATCGATTATATCGATTTCACCCATTTCATAGGTAGTATTTATAAGACGTTATCGATTTTAGCGATATTATCGATTTTCCCGAGTTATGAAATTTTCCCGAGTTATGAGATTTTACCGAGTTTTCAGATTTAACCGATTGCATCGATTATATCGATTTCACCCATTTCATAGGTAGTATTTATAAGACGTTATCGATTTAAGCGATATTATCGATTTTCCCGAGTTATGAAATTTTACCGAGTTATGAGATTTTACCGAGTTTTCAGATTTAACCGATTGCATCGATTATATCGATTTCACCCATTACATAGGTAGTATTTATAAGACGTTATCGATTTTAGCGATATTATCGATTTTCCCGAGTTATGAGATTTTCCCGAGTTATGAGATTTTACCGAGTTTTCAGATTTAACCGATTGCATCGATTATATTGTATTCACCCATTTCATAGGTAGTATTTATAAGATGTTATCGATTTTAGCGATATTATCGATTTTCCCGAGTTATGAGATTTTACCGAGTTTTCAGATTTAACCGATTGCATCGATTATATCGATTTTACCCATTTCATAGGTAGTATTTTTAAGACGTTATCGATTTTAGCGATATTATCGATTTTCCCGAGTTATGAAATTTTACCGAGTTATGAGATTTTACCGAGTTTTCAGATTTAACCGATTGCATCGATTATATCGATTTCACCCATTTCATAGGTAGTATTTATAAGACGTTATCGATTTTAGCGATATTATCGATTTTCCCGAGTTATGAAATTTTCCCGAGTTATGAGATTTTACCGAGTTTTCAGATTTAACCGATTGCATCGATTATATCGATTTCACCCATTTCATAGGTAGTATTTATAAGACGTTATCGATTTAAGCGATATTATCGATTTTCTCGAGTTATGAAATTTTCCCGAGTTATGAGATTTTACCGAGTTTTCAGATTTAACCGATTGCATCGATAATATCGATTTCACCCATTTCATAGGAAGTATTTATAAGACGTAATCGATTTTAGCGATATTATCGATTTTCCCGAGTTATGAAATTTTACCGAGTTATGAGATTTTACCGAGTTTTCAGATTTAACCGATTGCATCGATTATATCGATTTCACCCATTTCATAGGTAGTATTTATAAGACGTTATCGATTTTAGCGATATTATCGATTTTCCCGAGTTATGAGATTTTACCGAGTTTTCAGATTTAACCGATTGCATCGTTTATATCGTATTCACCCATTTCATAGGTAGTATTTATAAGACGTTATCGATTTTAGCGATATTATCGATTTTCCCGAGTTATGAGATTTTACCGAGTTTTCAGATTTAACCGATTGCATCGATTATATTGTATTCACCCATTTCATAGGTAGTATTTATAAGACGTTATCGATTTTAGCGATATTATCGATTTTCCCGAGTTATGAAATTTTACCGAGTTATGAGATTTTAACGAGTTATGAGATTTTACCGAGTTATGAGATTTTACCGAGTTTTCAGATTTAACCGATTGCATCGATTATATCGATTTTACCCATTTCATAGGTAGTATTTATAACACGTTATCGATTTTAGCGATATTAGCGATTTTCCCGACTTATGAGATTTGACCGAGTTATGAGATTTTACCGAGTCTTCAGATTTAACCGATTGCATCGATTATATCGATTTCGACCATTTCATAGGTAGTATTAATAACACGTTATCGATTTTAGCGATATTAGCGATTTTCCCTAGTTATGAGATTTGACCGAGTTTTGAGATTTTACCGAGTTTTCAGATTTAACCGATTGCATCGATTATATCGATTTCACCCATTTCATAGGTAGTATTAATAACACGTTATCAATTTTAGCGATATTATCGATTTTCCCGAGTTATGAAATTTTCCCGAGTTATGAGATTTTACCGAGTTTTCAGATTTAACCGATTGCATCGATTATATTGATTTCACCCATTTCATAGGTAGTATTTATAAGACGTTATCGATTTTAGCGATATTATGGATTTTCCCGAGGTATGAGATTTTACCGAGTTTTCAGATTTAACCGATTGCATCGATTATATCGATTTCGACCATTTCATAGGTAGTATTAATAACACGTTATCGTTTTTAGCGATATTATCGATTTTCCCGAGTTATGAGATTTTACCGAGTTTTCAGATTTAACCGATTGCATCGATTATATCGATTTCACCCATTTCATAGGTAGTATTTACAAGACGTTATCGATTTTAACGATATTATCGATTTTCCCGAGTTATGAGATTTTACCGAGTTTTCAGATTTAACCGATTGCATCGATTATATCGATTTCGACCATTTCATAGGTAGTATTAATAACACGTTATCGATTTTAGCGATATTAGCGATTTTCCCTAGTTATGAGATTTGACCGAGTTTTGAGATTTTACCGAGTTTTCAGATTTAACCGATTGCATCGTTTATATCGTATTCACCCATTTCATAGGTAGTATTTATAACACGTTATCGATTTTAGCGATATTATCGATTTTCCCGAGTTATGAGATTTTACCGAGTTTTCAGATTTAACCGATTATATCGATTTCACCCATTTCATAGGTAGTATTTATAAGACGTTATCGATTTTAGCGATATTATCGATTTTCCCGAGTTATGAAATTTTCCCGAGTTATGAGATTTTACCGAGTTTTCAGATTCAACCGATTGCATCGATTATATCGATTTTACCCATTTCATAGGTAGTATTTATAACACGTTATCGATTTTAGCGATATTAGCGATTTTCCCGAGTTATGAGATTTTACCGAGTTTTCAGATTTAACCGATTGCATCGATTATATTGTATTCACCCATTTCATAGGTAGTATTTATAAGACGTTATCGATTTTAGCGATATTATCGATTTTCCCGAGTTATGAGATTTTACCGAGTTTTCAGATTTAACCGATTGCATCGATTATATTGTATTCACCCATTTCATAGGTAGTATTTATAAGACATTATCGATTTTAGCGATATTATCGATTTTCCCGAGTTATGAAATTTTCCCGAGTTTTCAGATTTAACCGATTGCATCGATTATATTGTATTCACCCATTTCATAGGTAGTATTTATAAGACGTTATCGATTTTAGCGATATTATCGATTTTCCCGAGTTATGAGATTTTACCGAGTTTTCAGATTTAACCGATTGCATCGATTATATCGATTTCACCCATTTCATAGGTAGTATTTATAAGACGTTATCGATTTAAGCGATATTATCGATTTTCCCGAGTTATGAAATTTTCCCGAGTTATGAGATTTTACCGAGTTTTCAGATTTAACCGATTGCATCGATTATATCGATTTCACCCATTTCATAGGAAGTATTTATAAGACGTAATCGATTTTAGCGATATTATCGATTTTCCCGAGGTATGAAATTTTACCGAGTTATGAGATTTTACCGAGTTTTTAGATTTAACCGATTGCATCGATTATATCGATTTCGACCATTTCATAGGTAGTATTAATAACACGTTATCGATTTTAGCGATATTAGCGATTTTCCCTAGTTATGAGATTTGACCGAGTTTTGAGATTTTACCGAGTTTTCAGATTTAACCGATTGCATCGATTATATTGATTTCACCCATTTCATAGGTAGTATTTATAAGACGTTATCGATTTTAGCGATATTATCGATTTTCCCGAGTTATGAGATTTTACCGAGTTTTCAGATTTAACCGATTGCATCGATTATATTGTATTCACCCATTTCATAGGTAGTATTTATAAGATGTTATCGATTTTAGCGATATTATCGATTTTCCCGAGTTATGAAATTTTACCGAGTTTTCAGATTTAACCGATTGCATCGATTATATCGATTTCACCCATTTCATAGGTAGTATTTATAAGACGTTATCGATTTTAGCGATATTATCGATTTTCCCGAGTTATGAAATTTTACCGAGTTTTCAGATTTAACCGATTGCATCGATTATATCGATTTTACCCATTACATAGGTAGTATTTATAAGACGTTATCGATTTTAGCGATATTATCGATTTTCCCGAGTTATGAAATTTTACCGAGTTATGAGATTTTACCGAGTTTTCAGATTTAACCGATTGCATCGATTATATCGATTTCACCCATTTCATAGGTAGTATTTATAACACGTTATCGATTTTAGCGATATTAGCGATTTTCCCGACTTATGAGATTTGACCGAGTTATGAGATTTTACCGAGTTTTCAGATTTAACCGATTGCATCGATTATATCGATTTCGACCATTTCATAGGTAGTATTAATAACACGTTATCGATTTTAGCGATATTAGCGATTTTCCCTAGTTATGAGATTTGACCGAGTTTTGAGATTTTACCGAGTTTTCAGATTTAACCGATTGCATCGATTATATCGATTTCACCCATTTCATAGGTAGTATTAATAACACGTTATCAATTTTAGCGATATTATCGATTTTCCCGAGTTATGAAATTTTCCCGAGTTATGAGATTTTACCGAGTTTTCAGATTTAACCGATTGCATCGATTATATTGATTTCACCCATTTCATAGGTAGTATTTATAAGACGTTATCGATTTTAGCGATATTATGGATTTTCCCGAGGTATGAGATTTTACCGAGTTTTCAGATTTAACCGATTGCATCGATTATATCGATTTCGACCATTTCATAGGTAGTATTAATAACACGTTATCGTTTTTAGCGATATTATCGATTTTCCCGAGTTATGAGATTTTACCGAGTTTTCAGATTTAACCGATTGCATCGATTATATCGATTTCACCCATTTCATAGGTAGTATTTACAAGACGTTATCGATTTTAACGATATTATCGATTTTCCCGAGTTATGAGATTTTACCGAGTTTTCAGATTTAACCGATTGCATCGTTTATATCGTATTCACCCATTTCATAGGTAGTATTTATAAGACGTTATCGATTTTAGCGATATTATCGATTTTCCCGAGTTATGAAATTTTACCGAGTTATGAGATTTTACCGAGTTTTCAGATTTAACCGATTGCATCAATTATATCGATTTCACCCATTTCATAGGTAGTATTTATAAGACGTTATCGATTTTAGCGATATTATCGATTTTCCCGAGTTATGAGATTTTACCGAGTTTTCAGATTTAACCGATTGCATCGATTATATTGTATTCACCCATTTCATAGGTAGTATTTATAAGATGTTATCGATTTTAGCGATATTATCGATTTTCCCGAGTTATGAGATTTTACCGAGTTTTCAGATTTAACCGATTGTATCGATTATATCGATTTCACCCATTTCATAGGTAGTATTTTTAAGACGTTATCGATTTTAGCGATATTATCGATTTTCCCGAGTTATGAGATTTTACCGAGTTTTCAGATTTAACCGATTGCATCGATTATATTGTATTCACCCATTTCATAGGTAGTATTTATAAGAAGTTATAGATTTTAGCGATATTATCGATTTTCCCGAGTTATGAAATTTTACCGAGTTATGAGATTTTACCGAGTTTTCAGATTTAACCGATTGCATCGATTATATCGATTTCACCCATTTCATAGGTAGTATTTATAAGACGTTATCGATTTAAGCGATATTATCGATTTTCCCGAGTTATGAAATTTTACCGAGTTATGAGATTTTACCGAGTTTTCAGATTTAACCGATTGCATCGATTATATCGATTTCACCCATTACATAGGTAGTATTTATAAGACGTTATCGATTTTAGCGATATTATCGATTTTCCCGAGTTATGAGATTTTACCGAGTTTTCAGATTTAACCGATTGCATTGATTATATCGATTTCACCCATTTCATAGGTAGTATTAATAAGACGTTATCGATTTGAGCGATATTATCGATTTTCCCGAGTAATGAAATTTTCCCGAGTTATGAAATTTTC
Source organism: Acronicta alni (assembly GCA_964056405.1). Taxonomy (NCBI): domain Eukaryota; kingdom Metazoa; phylum Arthropoda; class Insecta; order Lepidoptera; family Noctuidae; genus Acronicta; species Acronicta alni. The sequence goes on along the minus strand of OZ043934.1, from coordinate 52,122 downwards.
CCGAGTTATGAAATTTTCCCGAGTTTTCAGATTTAACCGATTGCATCGATTATATCGATTTCACCCATTTCATAGGTAGTATTTACAAGACGTTATCGATTTTAACGATATTATCGATTTTCCCGAGTTATGAGATTTTACCGAGTTTTCAGATTTAACCGATTGCATCGATTATATCGATTTCACCCATTTCAAAGGAAGTATTTATAAGACGTAATCGATTTTAGCGATATTATCGATTTTCCCGAGTTATGAAATTTTACCGAGTTATGAGATTTTACCGAGTTTTCAGATTTAACCGATTGCATCGATTATATCGATTTCACCCATTTCATAGGTAGTATTTATAAGACGTTATCGATTTTAGCGATATTATCGATTTTCCCGAGTTATGAGATTTTACCGAGTTTTCAGATTTAACCGATTGCATCAATTATATCGATTTCACCCATTTCATAGGTAGTATTTATAAGACGTTATCGATTTTAGCGATATTATCGATTTTCCCGAGTTATGAGATTTTACCGAGTTTTCAGATTTAACCGATTGCATCGATTATATTGTATTCACCCATTTCATAGGTAGTATTTATAAGATGTTATCGATTTTAGCGATATTATCGATTTTCCCGAGTTATGAGATTTTACCGAGTTTTCAGATTTAACCGATTGTATCGATTACATCGATTTCACCCATTTCATAGGTAGTATTTTTAAGACGTTATCGATTTTAGCGATATTATCGATTTTCCCGAGTTATGAGATTTTACCGAGTTTTCAGATTTAACCGATTGCATCGATTATATTGTATTCACCCATTTCATAGGTAGTATTTATAAGAAGTTATAGATTTTAGCGATATTATCGATTTTCCCGAGTTATGAAATTTTACCGAGTTATGAGATTTTACCGAGTTTTCAGATTTAACCGATTGCATCGATTATATCGATTTCACCCATTTCATAGGTAGTATTTATAAGACGTTATCGATTTTAGCGATATTATCGATTTTCCCGAGTTATGAAATTTTCCCGAGTTATGAGATTTTACCGAGTTTTCAGATTTAACCGATTGCATCGATTATATCGATTTCACCCATTTCATAGGTAGTATTTATAAGACGTTATCGATTTAAGCGATATTATCGATTTTCCCGAGTTATGAAATTTTACCGAGTTATGAGATTTTACCGAGTTTTCAGATTTAACCGATTGCATCGATTATATCGATTTCACCCATTACATAGGTAGTATTTATAAGACGTTATCGATTTTAGCGATATTATCGATTTTCCCGAGTTATGAGATTTTACCGAGTTTTCAGATTTAACCGATTGCATCGATTATATTGTATTCACCCATTTCATAGGTAGTATTTATAAGACATTATCGATTTTAGCGATATTATCGATTTTCCCGAGTTATGAAATTTTCCCGAGTTTTCAGATTTAACCGATTGCATCGATTATATCGATTTCACCCATTTCATAGGTAGTATTTATAAGACGTTATCGATTTTAGCAATATTATCGATTTTCCCGAGTTATGAGATTTTACCGAGTTTTCAGATTTAACCGATTGCATCGATTATATTGTATTCACCCATTTCATAGGTAGTATTTATAAGATGTTATCGATTTTAGCGATATTATCGATTTTCCCGAGTTATGAGATTTTACCGAGTTTTCAGATTTAACCGATTATATCGATTTCACCCATTTCATAGGTAGTATTAATAAGACGTTATCGATTTTAGCGATATTATCGATTTTCCCGAGTTATGAGATTTGACCGAGTTTTGAGATTTTACCGAGTTTTCAGATTTAACCGATTGCATCGATTATATCGATTTCACCCATTTCATAGGTAGTATTAATAACACGTTATCAATTTTAGCGATATTATCGATTTTCCCGAGTTATGAGATTTGACCGAGTTTTCAGATTTAACCGATTGCATCGATTATATTGTATTCACCCATTTCAAAGGTAGTATTTATAAGACGTTATCGATTTTAGCGATATTATCGATTTTCCCGAGTTATGAGATTTTACCGAGTTTTCAGATTTAACCGATTGCATCGATTATATCGATTTCACCCATTTCATAGGTAGTATTTATAAGACGTTATCGATTTTAGCGATATTATCGATTTTCCCGAGTTATGAGATTTTACCGAGTTTTCAGATTTAACCGATTGCATCGATTATATTGTATTCACCCATTTCATAGGTAGTATTTATAAGATGTTATCGATTTTAGCGATATTATCGATTTTCCCGAGTTATGAGATTTTACCGAGTTTTCAGATTTAACCGATTGTATCGATTATATCGATTTCACCCATTTCATAGGTAGTATTTTTAAGACGTTATCGATTTTAGCGATATTATCGATTTTCCCGAGTTATGAGATTTTACCGAGTTTTCAGATTTAACCGATTGCATCGATTATATCGATTTCACCCATTTCATAGGTAGTATTTATAAGACGTTATCGATTTTAGCGATATTATCGATTTTCCCGAGTTATGAAATTTTCCCGAGTTATGAGATTTTACCGAGTTTTCAGATTTAACCGATTGCATCGATTATATCGATTTCACCCATTTCATAGGAAGTATTTATAAGACGTAATCGATTTAAGCGATATTATCGATTTTCCCGAGTTATGAAATTTTACCGAGTTATGAGATTTTACCGAGTTTTCAGATTTAACCGATTGCATCGATTATATCGATTTCACCCATTTCATAGGTAGTATTAATAACACGTTATCAATTTTAGCGATATTATCGATTTTCCCGAGTTATGAGATTTGACCGAGTTTTCAGATTTAACCGATTGCATCGATTATATTGTATTCACCCATTTCATAGGTAGTATTTATAAGACGTTATCGATTTTAGCGATATTATCGATTTTCCCGAGTTATGAGATTTTACCGAGTTTTCAGATTTAACCGATTGCATCGATTATATCGATTTCACCCATTTCATAGGTAGTATTTATAAGACGTTATCGATTTTAGCGATATTATCGATTTTCCCGAGTTATGAGATTTTACCGAGTTTTCAGATTTAACCGATTGCATCGATTATATTGTATTCACCCATTTCATAGGTAGTATTTATAAGATGTTATCGATTTTAGCGATATTATCGATTTTCCCGAGTTATGAGATTTTACCGAGTTTTCAGATTTAACCGATTGTATCGATTATATCGATTTCACCCATTTCATAGGTAGTATTTTTAAGACGTTATCGATTTTAGCGATATTATCGATTTTCCCGAGTTATGAGATTTTACCGAGTTTTCAGATTTAACCGATTGCATCGATTATATCGATTTCACCCATTTCATAGGTAGTATTTATAAGACGTTATCGATTTTAGCGATATTATCGATTTTCCCGAGTTATGAAATTTTCCCGAGTTATGAGATTTTACCGAGTTTTCAGATTTAACCGATTGCATCGATTATATCGATTTCACCCATTTCATAGGAAGTATTTATAAGACGTAATCGATTTAAGCGATATTATCGATTTTCCCGAGTTATGAAATTTTACCGAGTTATGAGATTTTACCGAGTTTTCAGATTTAACCGATTGCATCGATTATATCGATTTCGACCATTTCATAGGTAGTATTAATAACACGTTATCGATTTTAGCGATATTAGCGATTTTCCCTAGTTATGAGATTTGACCGAGTTTTGAGATTTGACCGAGTTTTCAGATTTAACCGATTGCATCGATTATATCGATTTCACCCATTTCATAGGTAGTATTAATAACACGTTATCAATTTTAGCGATATTATCGATTTTCCCGAGTTATGAGATTTTACCGAGTTTTCAGATTTAACCGATTGCATCGATTATATTGATTTCACCCATTTCATAGGTAGTAAATATAAGACGTTATCGATTTTAGCGATATTATGGATTTTCCCGAGGTATGAGATTTTACCGAGTTTTCAGATTTAACCGATTGCATCGATTGTATCGATTTCGACCATTTCATAGGTAGTATTAATAATACGTTATCGTTTTTAGCGATATTATCGATTTTCCCGAGTTATGAGATTTTACCGAGTTTTCAGATTTAACCGATTGCATCGTTTATATCGTATTCACCCATTTCATAGGTAGTATTTATAAGACGTTATCGATTTTAGCGATATTATCGATTTTCCCGAGTTATGAAATTTTACCGAGTTATGAGATTTTACCGAGTTTTCAGATTTAACCGATTGCATCGATTATATCAATTTCACCCATTTCATAGGTAGTATTTATAAGACGTTATCGATTTCAGCGATATTATCGATTTTCCCGAGTTATGAGATTTTACCGAGTTTTCAGATTTAACCGATTGCATCGATTATATTGTATTCACCCATTTCATAGGTAGTATTTATAAGATGTTATCGATTTTAGCGATATTATCGATTTTCCCGAGTTATGAGATTTTACCGAGTTTTCAGATTTAACCGATTGCATCGATTATATCGATTTTACCCATTTCATAGGTAGTATTTTTAAGACGTTATCGATTTTAGCGATATTATCGATTTTCCCGAGTTATGAGATTTTACCGAGTTTTCAGATTTAACCGATTGCATCGATTATATCGATTTCACCCATTTCATAGGTAGTATTTATAAGACGTTATCGATTTTCCCGAGTTATGAAATTTTACCGAGTTATGAGATTTTACCGAGTTTTCAGATTTAACCGATTGCATCGATTATATCGATTTCACCCATTTCATAAGTAGTATTTATAAGACGTTATCGATTTTAGCGATATTATCGATTTTCCCGAGTTATGAAATTTTACCGAGTTATGAGATTTTACCGAGTTTTCAGATTTAACCGATTGCATCGATTATATCGATTTCACCCATTTCATAGGTAGTATTTATAAGACGTTATCGATTTTAGCGATATTATCGATTTTCCCGAGTTATGAAATTTTACCGAGTTATGAGATTTTACCGATTTTTCAGATTTAACCGATTGCATCGATTATATCGATTTCACCCATTTCATAGGTAGTATTTATAAGACGTTATCGATTTTAGCGATATTATCGATTTTCCCGAGTTATGAGATTTTACCGAGTTATGAGATTTTACCGAGTTTTCAGATTTAACCGATTGCATCGATTATATCGATTTCGCCCATTTCATAGGTAGTATTTATAAGACGTTATCGATTTTAGCGATATTATCGATTTTCCCGAGTTATGAAATTTTACCGAGTTATGAGATTTTACCGAGTTTTCAGATTTAACCGATTGCATCGATTATATTGTATTCACCCATTTCATAGGTAGTATTAATAAGACGTTATCGATTTTAGCGATATTATCAATTTTCCCGGGTTATGAGATTTTACCGAGTTTTCAGATTTAACCGATTGCATCGATTATATCGATTTCACCCATTACATAGGTAGTATTTATAAGACGTTATCGATTTTAGCGATATTATCGATTTTCCCGAGTTATGAGATTTTACCGAGTTATGAGATTTTACCGAGTTTTCAGATTTAACCGATTGCATCGATTATATCGATTTTACCCATTTCATAGGTAGTATTTATAACACGTTATCGATTTTAGCGATATTAGCGATTTTCCCGACTTATGAGATTTGACCGAGTTATGAGATTTTACCGAGTTTTCAGATTAAACCGATTGCATCGATTATATCGATTTCGACCATTTCATAGGTAGTATTAATAACACGTTATCGATTTTAGCGATATTAGCGATTTTCCCTAGTTATGAGATTTGACCGAGTTTTGAGATTTTACCGAGTTTTCAGATTTAACCGATTGCATCGATTATATCGATTTCACCCATTTCATAGGTAGTATTAATAACACGTTATCAATTTTAGCGATATTATCGATTTTCCCGAGTTATGAAATTTTCCCGAGTTATGAGATTTTACCGAGTTTTCAGATTTAACCGATTGCATCGATTATATTGATTTCACCCATTTCATAGGTAGTATTTATAAGACGTTATCGATTTTAGCGATATTATGGATTTTCCCGAGGTATGAGATTTTACCGAGTTTTCAGATTTAACCGATTGCATCGATTATATCGATTTCGACCATTTCATAGGTAGTATTAATAACACGTTATCGTTTTTAGCGATATTATCGATTTTCCCGAGTTATGAGATTTTACCGAGTTTTCAGATTTAACCGATTGCATCGATTATATCGATTTCACCCATTTCATAGGTAGTATTTACAAGACGTTATCGATTTTAGCGATATTATCGATTTTCCCGAGTTATGAAATTTTCCCGAGTTATGAGATTTTACCGAGTTTTCAGATTTAACCGATTGCATCGATTATATCGATTTCACCCATTTCATAGGTAGTATTTATAAGACGTTATCGATTTAAGCGATATTATCGATTTTAGCGATATTATGGATTTTCCCGAGGTATGAGATTTTACCGAGTTTTCAGATTTAACCGATTGCATCGATTATATCGATTTCGACCATTTCATAGGTAGTATTAATAACACGTTATCGTTTTTAGCGATATTATCGATTTTCCCGAGTTATGAGATTTTACCGAGTTTTCAGATTTAACCGATTGCATTGATTATATCGATTTCACCCATTTCATAGGTAGTATTAATAAGACGTTATCGATTTGAGCGATATTATCGATTTTCCCGAGTAATGAAATTTTCCCGAGTTATGAAATTTTCCCGAGTTTTCAGATTTAACCGATTGCATCGATTATATCGATTTCACCCATTTCATAGGTAGTATTTATAAGACGTTATCGATTTTAGCAATATTATCGATTTTCCCGAGTTATGAGATTTTACCGAGTTTTCAGATTTAACCGATTGCATCGATTATATTGTATTCACCCATTTCATAGGTAGTATTTATAAGATGTTATCGATTTTAGCGATATTATCGATTTTCCCGAGTTATGAGATTTTACCGAGTTTTCAGATTTAATTGATTATATCGATTTCACCCATTTCATAGGTAGTATTAATAAGACGTTATCGATTTTAGCGATATTATCGATTTTCCCGAGTTATGAGATTTGACCGAGTTTTGAGATTTTACCGAGTTTTCAGATTTAACCGATTGCATCGATTATATCGATTTCACCCATTTCATAGGTAGTATTAATAACACGTTATCAATTTTAGCGATATTATCGATTTTCCCGAGTTATGAGATTTGACCGAGTTTTGAGATTTTACCGAGTTTTCAGATTTAACCGATTGCATCGATTATATCGATTTCACCCATTTCATAGGTAGTATTAATAACACGTTATCAATTTTAGCGATATTATCGATTTTCCCGAGTTATGAGATTTTACCGAGTTTTCAGATGTAACCGATTGCATCGATTTCGACCATTTCATAGGTAGTATTTATAAGACGTTATCGATTTTAGCGATATTATCGATTTTCCCGAGTTATGAAATTTTCCCGAGTTATGAGATTTTACCGAGTTTTCAGATTCAACCGATTGCATCGATTATATCGATTTTACCCATTTCATAGGTAGTATTTATAACACGTTATCGATTTTAGCGATATTAGCGATTTTCCCGAGTTATGAGATTTTACCGAGTTTTCAGATTTAACCGATTGCATCGATTATATTGTATTCACCCATTTCATAGGTAGTATTTATAAGACGTTATCGATTTTAGCGATATTATCGATTTTCCCGAGTTATGAGATTTTACCGAGTTTTCAGATTTAACCGATTGCATCGATTATATTGTATTCACCCATTTCATAGGTAGTATTTATAAGACATTATCGATTTTAGCGATATTATCGATTTTCCCGAGTTATGAAATTTTCCCGAGTTTTCAGATTTAACCGATTGCATCGATTATATTGTATTCACCCATTTCATAGGTAGTATTTATAAGACGTTATCGATTTTAGCGATATTATCGATTTTCCCGAGTTATGAGATTTTACCGAGTTTTCAGATTTAACCGATTGCATCGATTATATCGATTTCGACCATTTCATAGGTAGTATTTATAAGACGTTATCGATTTTAGCGATATTATCGATTTTCCCGAGTTATGAAATTTTCCCGAGTTATGAGATTTTACCGAGTTTTCAGATTTAACCGATTGCATCGATTATATCGATTTCACCCATTTCATAGGAAGTATTTATAAGACGTAATCGATTTAAGCGATATTATCGATTTTCCCGAGTTATGAAATTTTACCGAGTTATGAGATTTTACCGAGTTTTCAGATTTAACCGATTGCATCGATTATATCGATTTCGACCATTTCATAGGTAGTATTAATAACACGTTATCGATTTTAGCGATATTAGCGATTTTCCCTAGTTATGAGATTTGACCGAGTTTTGAGATTTTACCGAGTTTTCAGATTTAACCGATTGCATCGATTATATCGATTTCACCCATTTCATAGGTAGTATTAATAACACGTTATCAATTTTAGCGATATTATCGATTTTCCCGAGTTATGAGATTTTACCGAGTTTTCAGATTTAACCGATTGCATCGATTATATCGATTTCACCCATTTCATAGGTAGTATTTACAAGACGTTATCGATTTTAACGATATTATCGATTTTCCCGAGTTATGAGATTTTACCGAGTTTTCAGATTTAACCGATTGCATCGTTTATATCGTATTCACCCATTTCATAGGTAGTATTTATAAGACGTTATCGATTTTAGCGATATTATCGATTTTCCCGAGTTATGAAATTTTACCGAGTTATGAGATTTTACCGAGTTTTCAGATTTAACCGATTGCATCAATTATATCGATTTCACCCATTTCATAGGTAGTATTTATAAGACGTTATCGATTTTAGCGATATTATCGATTTTCCCGAGTTATGAGATTTTACCGAGTTTTCAGATTTAACCGATTGCATCGATTATATTGTATTCACCCATTTCATAGGTAGTATTTATAAGATGTTATCGATTTTAGCGATATTATCGATTTTCCCTAGTTATGAGATTTTACCGAGTTTTCAGATTTAACCGATTGTATCGATTATATCGATTTCACCCATTTCATAGGTAGTATTTTTAAGACGTTATCGATTTTAGCGATATTATCGATTTTCCCGAGTTATGAGATTTTACCGAGTTTTCAGATTTAACCGATTGCATCGATTATATTGTATTCACCCATTTCATAGGTAGTATTTATAAGAAGTTATAGATTTTAGCGATATTATCGATTTTCCCGAGTTATGAAATTTTACCGAGTTATGAGATTTTACCGAGTTTTCAGATTTAACCGATTGCATCGATTATATCGATTTCACCCATTTCATAGGTAGTATTTATAAGACGTTATCGATTTTAGCGATATTATCGATTTTCCCGAGTTATGAAATTTCCCCGAGTTATGAAATTTTCCCGAGTTATGAGATTTTACCGAGTTTTCAGATTTAACCGATTGCATCGATTATATCGATTTCACCCATTTCATAGGTAGTATTTATAAGACGTTATCGATTTAAGCGATATTATCGATTTTCCCGAGTTATGAAATTTTACCGAGTTATGAGATTTTACCGAGTTTTCAGATTTAACCGATTGCATCGATTATATCGATTTCACCCATTACATAGGTAGTATTTATAAGACGTTATCGATTTTAGCGATATTATCGATTTTCCCGAGTTATGAGATTTTACCGAGTTTTCAGATTTAACCGATTGCATTGATTATATCGATTTCACCCATTTCATAGGTAGTATTAATAAGACGTTATCGATTTGAGCGATATTATCGATTTTCCCGAGTAATGAAATTTTCCCGAGTTATGAAATTTTCCCGAGTTTTCAGATTTAACCGATTGCATCGATTATATCGATTTCACCCATTTCATAGGTAGTATTTATAAGACGTTATCGATTTTAGCAATATTATCGATTTTCCCGAGTTATGAGATTTTACCGAGTTTTCAGATTTAACCGATTGCATCGATTATATTGTATTCACCCATTTCATAGGTAGTATTTATAAGATGTTATCGATTTTAGCGATATTATCGATTTTCCCGAGTTATGAGATTTTACCGAGTTTTCAGATTTAATTGATTATATCGATTTCACCCATTTCATAGGTAGTATTAATAAGACGTTATCGATTTTAGCGATATTATCGATTTTCCCGAGTTATGAGATTTGACCGAGTTTTGAGATTTTACCGAGTTTTCAGATTTAACCGATTGCATCGATTATATCGATTTCACCCATTTCATAGGTAGTATTAATAACACGTTATCAATTTTAGCGATATTATCGATTTTCCCGAGTTATGAGATTTGACCGAGTTTTGAGATTTTACCGAGTTTTCAGATTTAACCGATTGCATCGATTATATCGATTTCACCCATTTCATAGGTAGTATTAATAACACGTTATCAATTTTAGCGATATTATCGATTTTCCCGAGTTATGAGATTTTACCGAGTTTTCAGATGTAACCGATTGCATCGATTTCGACCATTTCATAGGTAGTATTTATAAGACGTTATCGATTTTAGCGATATTATCGATTTTCCCGAGTTATGAAATTTTCCCGAGTTATGAGATTTTACCGAGTTTTCAGATTCAACCGATTGCATCGATTATATCGATTTTACCCATTTCATAGGTAGTATTTATAACACGTTATCGATTTTAGCGATATTAGCGATTTTCCCGAGTTATGAGATTTTACCGAGTTTTCAGATTTAACCGATTGCATCGATTATATTGTATTCACCCATTTCATAGGTAGTATTTATAAGACGTTATCGATTTTAGCGATATTATCGATTTTCCCGAGTTATGAGATTTTACCGAGTTTTCAGATTTAACCGATTGCATCGATTATATTGTATTCACCCATTTCATAGGTAGTATTTATAAGACATTATCGATTTTAGCGATATTATCGATTTTCCCGAGTTATGAAATTTTCCCGAGTTTTCAGATTTAACCGATTGCATCGATTATATTGTATTCACCCATTTCATAGGTAGTATTTATAAGACGTTATCGATTTTAGCGATATTATCGATTTTCCCGAGTTATGAGATTTTACCGAGTTTTCAGATTTAACCGATTGCATCGATTATATCGATTTCGACCATTTCATAGGTAGTATTTATAAGACGTTATCGATTTTAGCGATATTATCGATTTTCCCGAGTTATGAAATTTTCCCGAGTTATGAGATTTTACCGAGTTTTCAGATTTAACCGATTGCATCGATTATATCGATTTCACCCATTTCATAGGAAGTATTTATAAGACGTAATCGATTTAAGCGATATTATCGATTTTCCCGAGTTATGAAATTTTACCGAGTTATGAGATTTTACCGAGTTTTCAGATTTAACCGATTGCATCGATTATATCGATTTCGACCATTTCATAGGTAGTATTAATAACACGTTATCGATTTTAGCGATATTAGCGATTTTCCCTAGTTATGAGATTTGACCGAGTTTTGAGATTTTACCGAGTTTTCAGATTTAACCGATTGCATCGATTATATCGATTTCACCCATTTCATAGGTAGTATTAATAACACGTTATCAATTTTAGCGATATTATCGATTTTCCCGAGTTATGAGATTTTACCGAGTTTTCAGATTTAACCGATTGCATCGATTATATCGATTTCACCCATTTCATAGGTAGTATTTACAAGACGTTATCGATTTTAACGATATTATCGATTTTCCCGAGTTATGAGATTTTACCGAGTTTTCAGATTTAACCGATTGCATCGTTTATATCGTATTCACCCATTTCATAGGTAGTATTTATAAGACGTTATCGATTTTAGCGATATTATCGATTTTCCCGAGTTATGAAATTTTACCGAGTTATGAGATTTTACCGAGTTTTCAGATTTAACCGATTGCATCAATTATATCGATTTCACCCATTTCATAGGTAGTATTTATAAGACGTTATCGATTTTAGCGATATTATCGATTTTCCCGAGTTATGAGATTTTACCGAGTTTTCAGATTTAACCGATTGCATCGATTATATTGTATTCACCCATTTCATAGGTAGTATTTATAAGATGTTATCGATTTTAGCGATATTATCGATTTTCCCGAGTTATGAGATTTTACCGAGTTTTCAGATTTAACCGATTGTATCGATTATATCGATTTCACCCATTTCATAGGTAGTATTTTTAAGACGTTATCGATTTTAGCGATATTATCGATTTTCCCGAGTTATGAGATTTTACCGAGTTTTCAGATTTAACCGATTGCATCGATTATATTGTATTCACCCATTTCATAGGTAGTATTTATAAGAAGTTATAGATTTTAGCGATATTATCGATTTTCCCGAGTTATGAAATTTTACCGAGTTATGAGATTTTACCGAGTTTTCAGATTTAACCGATTGCATCGATTATATCGATTTCACCCATTTCATAGGTAGTATTTATAAGACGTTATCGATTTAAGCGATATTATCGATTTTCCCGAGTTATGAAATTTTACCGAGTTATGAGATTTTACCGAGTTTTCAGATTTAACCGATTGCATCGATTATATCGATTTCACCCATTACATAGGTAGTATTTATAAGACGTTATCGATTTTAGCGATATTATCGATTTTCCCGAGTTATGAGATTTTACCGAGTTTTCAGATTTAACCGATTGCATTGATTATATCGATTTCACCCATTTCATATGTAGTATTAATAAGACGTTATCGATTTGAGCGATATTATCGATTTTCCCGAGTAATGAAATTTTCCCGAGTTATGAAATTTTCCCGAGTTTTCAGATTTAACCGATTGCATCGATTATATCGATTTCACCCATTTCATAGGTAGTATTTATAAGACGTTATCGATTTTAGCAATATTATCGATTTTCCCGAGTTATGAGATTTTACCGAGTTTTCAGATTTAACCGATTGCATCGATTATATTGTATTCACCCATTTCATAGGTAGTATTTATAAGATGTTATCGATTTTAGCGATATTATCGATTTTCCCGAGTTATGAGATTTTACCGAGTTTTCAGATTTAACCGATTATATCGATTTCACCCATTTCATAGGTAGTATTAATAAGACGTTATCGATTTTAGCGATATTATCGATTTTCCCGAGTTATGAGATTTGACCGAGTTTTGAGATTTTACCGAGTTTTCAGATTTAACCGATTGCATCGATTATATCGATTTCACCCATTTCATAGGTAGTATTAATAACACGTTATCAATTTTAGCGATATTATCGATTTTCCCGAGTTATGAGATTTGACCGAGTTTTGAGATTTTACCGAGTTTTCAGATTTAACCGATTGCATCGATTATATCGATTTCACCCATTTCATAGGTAGTATTAATAACACGTTATCAATTTTAGCGATATTATCGATTTTCCCGAGTTATGAGATTTTACCGAGTTTTCAGATGTAACCGATTGCATCGATTTCGACCATTTCATAGGTAGTATTTATAAGACGTTATCGATTTTAGCGATATTATCGATTTTCCCGAGTTATGAAATTTTCCCGAGTTATGAGATTTTACCGAGTTTTCAGATTCAACCGATTGCATCGATTATATCGATTTTACCCATTTCATAGGTAGTATTTATAACACGTTATCGATTTTAGCGATATTAGCGATTTTCCCGAGTTATGAGATTTTACCGAGTTTTCAGATTTAACCGATTGCATCGATTATATTGTATTCACCCATTTCATAGGTAGTATTTATAAGACGTTATCGATTTTAGCGATATTAGCGATTTTCCCGAGTTATGAGATTTTACCGAGTTTTCAGATTTAACCGATTGCATCGATTATATTGTATTCACCCATTTCATAGGTAGTATTTATAATACATTATCGATTTTAGCGATATTATCGATTTTCCCGAGTTATGAAATTTTTCCGAGTTTTCAGATTTAACCGATTGCATCGATTATATTGTATTCACCCATTTCATAGGTAGTATTTATAAGACGTTATCGATTTTAGCGATATTATCGATTTTCCCGAGTTATGAAATTTTCCCGAGTTATGAGATTTTACCGAGTTTTCAGATTTAACCGATTGCATCGATTATATCGATTTCACCCATTTCATAGGTAGTATTAATAACACGTTATCAATTTTAGCGATATTATCGATTTTCCCGAGTTATGAAATTTTCCCGAGTTATGAGATTTTACCGAGTTTTCAGATTTAACCGATTGCATCGATTATATTGATTTCACCCATTTCATAGGTAGTATTTATAAGACGTTATCGATTTTAGCGATATTATGGATTTTCCCGAGGTATGAGATTTTACCGAGTTTTCAGATTTAACCGATTGCATCGATTGTATCGATTTCGACCATTTCATAGGTAGTATTAATAACACGTTATCGTTTTTAGCGATATTATCGATTTTCCCGAGTTATGAGATTTTACCGAGTTTTCAGATTTAACCGATTGCATCGATTATATCGATTTTACCCATTTCATAGGTAGTATTTATAAGACGTTATCGATTTTAACGATATTATCGATTTTCCCGAGTTATGAGATTTTACCGAGTTTTCAGATTTAACCGATTGCATCGTTTATATCGTATTCACCCATTTCATAGGTAGTATTTATAAGACGTTATCGATTTTAGCGATATTATCGATTTTCCCGAGTTATGAGATTTTACCGAGTTTTCAGATTTAACCGATTGCATCGATTATATTGTATTCACCCATTTCATAGGTAGTATTTATAAGATGTTATCGATTTTAGCGATATTATCGATTTTCCCGAGTTATGAGATTTTACCGAGTTTTCAGATTTAACCGATTGCATCGATTATATTGTATTCACCCATTTCATAGGTAGTATTTATAAGATGTTATCGATTTTAGCGATATTATCGATTTTCCCGAGTTATGAGATTTTACCGAGTTTTCAGATTTAACCGATTGCATCGATTATATCGATTTTACCCATTTCATAGGTAGTATTTTTAAGACGTTATCGATTTTAGCGATATTATCGATTTTCCCGAGTTATGAGATTTTACCGAGTTTTCAGATTTAACCGATTGCATCGATTATATCGATTTCACCCATTTCATAGGTAGTATTTATAAGACGTTATCGATTTTCCCGAGTTATGAAATTTTACCGAGTTATGAGATTTTACCGAGTTTTCAGATTTAACCGATTGCATCGATTATATCGATTTCGCCCATTTCATAGGTAGTATTTATAAGACGTTATCGATTTTAGCGATATTATCGATTTTCCCGAGTTATGAGATTTTACCGAGTTTTCAGATTTAACCGATTGCATCGATTATATTGTATTCACCCATTTCATAGGTAGTATTTATAAGAAGTTATAGATTTTAGCGATATTATCGATTTTCCCGAGTTATGAAATTTTACCGAGTTATGAGATTTTACCGAGTTTTCAGATTTAACCGATTGCATCGATTATATCGATTTCACCCATTTCATAGGTAGTATTTATAAGACGTTATCGATTTTAGCGATATTATCGATTTTCCCGAGTTATGAAATTTTCCCGAGTTATGAGATTTTACCGAGTTTTCAGATTTAACCGATTGCATCGATTATATCGATTTCACCCATTTCATAGGTAGTATTTATAAGACGTTATCGATTTAAGCGATATTATCGATTTTCCCGAGTTATGAAATTTTACCGAGTTATGAGATTTTACCGAGTTTTCAGATTTAACCGATTGCATCGATTATATCGATTTCACCCATTACATAGGTAGTATTTATAAGACGTTATCGATTTTAGCGATATTATCGATTTTCCCGAGTTATGAGATTTTACCGAGTTTTCAGATTTAACCGATTGCATTGATTATATCGATTTCACCCATTTCATAGGTAGTATTAATAAGACGTTATCGATTTGAGCGATATTATCGATTTTCCCGAGTAATGAAATTTTCCCGAGTTATGAAATTTTCCCGAGTTTTCAGATTTAACCGATTGCATCGATTATATCGATTTCACCCATTTCATAGGTAGTATTTATAAGACGTTATCGATTTTAGCGATATTATCGATTTTCCCGAGTTATGAGATTTTACCGAGTTTTCAGATTTAACCGATTGCATCGATTATATTGTATTCACCCATTTCATAGGTAGTATTTATAAGATGTTATCGATTTTAGCGATATTATCGATTTTCCCGAGTTATGAGATTTTACCGAGTTTTCAGATTTAACCGATTATATCGATTTCACCCATTTCATAGGTAGTATTAATAAGACGTTATCGATTTTAGCGATATTATCGATTTTCCCGAGTTATGAGATTTGACCGAGTTTTGAGATTTTACCGAGTTTTCAGATTTAACCGATTGCATCGATTATATCGATTTCACCCATTTCATAGGTAGTATTAATAACACGTTATCAATTTTAGCGATATTATCGATTTTCCCGAGTTATGAGATTTTACCGAGTTTTCAGATGTAACCGATTGCATCGATTTCGACCATTTCATAGGTAGTATTTATAAGACGTTATCGATTTTAGCGATATTATCGATTTTCCCGAGTTATGAAATTTTACCGAGTTATGAGATTTTACCGATTTTTCAGATTTAACCGATTGCATCGATTATATCGATTACACCTATTTCATAGGTAGTATTTATAAGACGTTATCGATTTTAGCGATATTATCGATTTTCCCGAGTTATGAGATTTTACCGAGTTATGAGATTTTACCGAGTTTTCAGATTTAACCGATTGCATCGATTATATCGATTTCGCCCATTTCATAGGTAGTATTTATAAGACGTTATCGATTTTAGCGATATTATCGATTTTCCCGAGTTATGAAATTTTACCGAGTTATGAGATTTTACCGAGTTTTCAGATTTAACCGATTGCATCGATTATATTGTATTCACCCATTTCATAGGTAGTATTAATAAGACGTTATCGATTTTAGCGATATTATCAATTTTCCCGGGTTATGAGATTTTACCGAGTTTTCAGATTTAACCGATTGCATCGATTATATCGATTTCACCCATTACATAGGTAGTATTTATAAGACGTTATCGATTTTAGCGATATTATCGATTTTCCCGAGTTATGAGATTTTACCGAGTTATGAGATTTTACCGAGTTTTCAGATTTAACCGATTGCATCGATTATATCGATTTTACCCATTTCATAGGTAGTATTTATAACACGTTATCGATTTTAGCGATATTAGCGATTTTCCCGACTTATGAGATTTGACCGAGTTATGAGATTTTACCGAGTTTTCAGATTAAACCGATTGCATCGATTATATCGATTTCGACCATTTCATAGGTAGTATTAATAACACGTTATCGATTTTAGCGATATTAGCGATTTTCCCTAGTTATGAGATTTGACCGAGTTTTGAGATTTTACCGAGTTTTCAGATTTAACCGATTGCATCGATTATATCGATTTCACCCATTTCATAGGTAGTATTAATAACACGTTATCAATTTTAGCGATATTATCGATTTTCCCGAGTTATGAAATTTTCCCGAGTTATGAGATTTTACCGAGTTTTCAGATTTAACCGATTGCATCGATTATATTGATTTCACCCATTTCATAGGTAGTATTTATAAGACGTTATCGATTTTAGCGATATTATGGATTTTCCCGAGGTATGAGATTTTACCGAGTTTTCAGATTTAACCGATTGCATCGATTATATCGATTTCGACCATTTCATAGGTAGTATTAATAACACGTTATCGTTTTTAGCGATATTATCGATTTTCCCGAGTTATGAGATTTTACCGAGTTTTCAGATTTAACCGATTGCATCGATTATATCGATTTCACCCATTTCATAGGTAGTATTTACAAGACGTTATCGATTTTAGCGATATTATCGATTTTCCCGAGTTATGAAATTTTCCCGAGTTATGAGATTTTACCGAGTTTTCAGATTTAACCGATTGCATCGATTATATCGATTTCACCCATTTCATAGGTAGTATTTATAAGACGTTATCGATTTAAGCGATATTATCGATTTTAGCGATATTATGGATTTTCCCGAGGTATGAGATTTTACCGAGTTTTCAGATTTAACCGATTGCATCGATTATATCGATTTCGACCATTTCATAGGTAGTATTAATAACACGTTATCGTTTTTAGCGATATTATCGATTTTCCCGAGTTATGAGATTTTACCGAGTTTTCAGATTTAACCGATTGCATTGATTATATCGATTTCACCCATTTCATAGGTAGTATTAATAAGACGTTATCGATTTGAGCGATATTATCGATTTTCCCGAGTAATGAAATTTTCCCGAGTTATGAAATTTTCCCGAGTTTTCAGATTTAACCGATTGCATCGATTATATCGATTTCACCCATTTCATAGGTAGTATTTATAAGACGTTATCGATTTTAGCAATATTATCGATTTTCCCGAGTTATGAGATTTTACCGAGTTTTCAGATTTAACCGATTGCATCGATTATATTGTATTCACCCATTTCATAGGTAGTATTTATAAGATGTTATCGATTTTAGCGATATTATCGATTTTCCCGAGTTATGAGATTTTACCGAGTTTTCAGATTTAATTGATTATATCGATTTCACCCATTTCATAGGTAGTATTAATAAGACGTTATCGATTTTAGCGATATTATCGATTTTCCCGAGTTATGAGATTTGACCGAGTTTTGAGATTTTACCGAGTTTTCAGATTTAACCGATTGCATCGATTATATCGATTTCACCCATTTCATAGGTAGTATTAATAACACGTTATCAATTTTAGCGATATTATCGATTTTCCCGAGTTATGAGATTTGACCGAGTTTTGAGATTTTACCGAGTTTTCAGATTTAACCGATTGCATCGATTATATCGATTTCACCCATTTCATAGGTAGTATTAATAACACGTTATCAATTTTAGCGATATTATCGATTTTCCCGAGTTATGAGATTTTACCGAGTTTTCAGATGTAACCGATTGCATCGATTTCGACCATTTCATAGGTAGTATTTATAAGACGTTATCGATTTTAGCGATATTATCGATTTTCCCGAGTTATGAAATTTTCCCGAGTTATGAGATTTTACCGAGTTTTCAGATTCAACCGATTGCATCGATTATATCGATTTTACCCATTTCATAGGTAGTATTTATAACACGTTATCGATTTTAGCGATATTAGCGATTTTCCCGAGTTATGAGATTTTACCGAGTTTTCAGATTTAACCGATTGCATCGATTATATTGTATTCACCCATTTCATAGGTAGTATTTATAAGACGTTATCGATTTTAGCGATATTATCGATTTTCCCGAGTTATGAGATTTTACCGAGTTTTCAGATTTAACCGATTGCATCGATTATATTGTATTCACCCATTTCATAGGTAGTATTTATAAGACATTATCGATTTTAGCGATATTATCGATTTTCCCGAGTTATGAAATTTTCCCGAGTTTTCAGATTTAACCGATTGCATCGATTATATTGTATTCACCCATTTCATAGGTAGTATTTATAAGACGTTATCGATTTTAGCGATATTATCGATTTTCCCGAGTTATGAGATTTTACCGAGTTTTCAGATTTAACCGATTGCATCGATTATATCGATTTCGACCATTTCATAGGTAGTATTTATAAGACGTTATCGATTTTAGCGATATTATCGATTTTCCCGAGTTATGAAATTTTCCCGAGTTATGAGATTTTACCGAGTTTTCAGATTTAACCGATTGCATCGATTATATCGATTTCACCCATTTCATAGGAAGTATTTATAAGACGTAATCGATTTAAGCGATATTATCGATTTTCCCGAGTTATGAAATTTTACCGAGTTATGAGATTTTACCGAGTTTTCAGATTTAACCGATTGCATCGATTATATCGATTTCACCCATTTCATAGGTAGTATTAATAACACGTTATCAATTTTAGCGATATTATCGATTTTCCCGAGTTATGAGATTTGACCGAGTTTTGAGATTTTACCGAGTTTTCAGATTTAACCGATTGCATCGATTATATCGATTTCACCCATTTCATAGGTAGTATTAATAACACGTTATCAATTTTAGCGATATTATCGATTTTCCCGAGTTATGAGATTTTACCGAGTTTTCAGATGTAACCGATTGCATCGATTTCGACCATTTCATAGGTAGTATTTATAAGACGTTATCGATTTTAGCGATATTATCGATTTTCCCGAGTTATGAAATTTTCCCGAGTTATGAGATTTTACCGAGTTTTCAGATTCAACCGATTGCATCGATTATATCGATTTTACCCATTTCATAGGTAGTATTTATAACACGTTATCGATTTTAGCGATATTAGCGATTTTCCCGAGTTATGAGATTTTACCGAGTTTTCAGATTTAACCGATTGCATCGATTATATTGTATTCACCCATTTCATAGGTAGTATTTATAAGACGTTATCGATTTTAGCGATATTATCGATTTTCCCGAGTTATGAGATTTTACCGAGTTTTCAGATTTAACCGATTGCATCGATTATATTGTATTCACCCATTTCATAGGTAGTATTTATAAGACATTATCGATTTTAGCGATATTATCGATTTTCCCGAGTTATGAAATTTTCCCGAGTTTTCAGATTTAACCGATTGCATCGATTATATTGTATTCACCCATTTCATAGGTAGTATTTATAAGACGTTATCGATTTTAGCGATATTATCGATTTTCCCGAGTTATGAGATTTTACCGAGTTTTCAGATTTAACCGATTGCATCGATTATATCGATTTCGACCATTTCATAGGTAGTATTTATAAGACGTTATCGATTTTAGCGATATTATCGATTTTCCCGAGTTATGAAATTTTCCCGAGTTATGAGATTTTACCGAGTTTTCAGATTTAACCGATTGCATCGATTATATCGATTTCACCCATTTCATAGGAAGTATTTATAAGACGTAATCGATTTAAGCGATATTATCGATTTTCCCGAGTTATGAAATTTTACCGAGTTATGAGATTTTACCGAGTTTTCAGATTTAACCGATTGCATCGATTATATCGATTTCGACCATTTCATAGGTAGTATTAATAACACGTTATCGATTTTAGCGATATTAGCGATTTTCCCTAGTTATGAGATTTGACCGAGTTTTGAGATTTTACCGAGTTTTCAGATTTAACCGATTGCATCGATTATATCGATTTCACCCATTTCATAGGTAGTATTAATAACACGTTATCAATTTTAGCGATATTATCGATTTTCCCGAGTTATGAGATTTTACCGAGTTTTCAGATTTAACCGATTGCATCGATTATATCGATTTCACCCATTTCATAGGTAGTATTTACAAGACGTTATCGATTTTAACGATATTATCGATTTTCCCGAGTTATGAGATTTTACCGAGTTTTCAGATTTAACCGATTGCATCGTTTATATCGTATTCACCCATTTCATAGGTAGTATTTATAAGACGTTATCGATTTTAGCGATATTATCGATTTTCCCGAGTTATGAAATTTTACCGAGTTATGAGATTTTACCGAGTTTTCAGATTTAACCGATTGCATCAATTATATCGATTTCACCCATTTCATAGGTAGTATTTATAAGACGTTATCGATTTTAGCGATATTATCGATTTTCCCGAGTTATGAGATTTTACCGAGTTTTCAGATTTAACCGATTGCATCGATTATATTGTATTCACCCATTTCATAGGTAGTATTTATAAGATGTTATCGATTTTAGCGATATTATCGATTTTCCCGAGTTATGAGATTTTACCGAGTTTTCAGATTTAACCGATTGTATCGATTATATCGATTTCACCCATTTCATAGGTAGTATTTTTAAGACGTTATCGATTTTAGCGATATTATCGATTTTCCCGAGTTATGAGATTTTACCGAGTTTTCAGATTTAACCGATTGCATCGATTATATTGTATTCACCCATTTCATAGGTAGTATTTATAAGAAGTTATAGATTTTAGCGATATTATCGATTTTCCCGAGTTATGAAATTTTACCGAGTTATGAGATTTTACCGAGTTTTCAGATTTAACCGATTGCATCGATTATATCGATTTCACCCATTTCATAGGTAGTATTTATAAGACGTTATCGATTTAAGCGATATTATCGATTTTCCCGAGTTATGAAATTTTACCGAGTTATGAGATTTTACCGAGTTTTCAGATTTAACCGATTGCATCGATTATATCGATTTCACCCATTACATAGGTAGTATTTATAAGACGTTATTGATTTTAGCGATATTATCGATTTTCCCGAGTTATGAGATTTTACCGAGTTTTCAGATTTAACCGATTGCATTGATTATATCGATTTCACCCATTTCATATGTAGTATTAATAAGACGTTATCGATTTGAGCGATATTATCGATTTTCCCGAGTAATGAAATTTTCCCGAGTTATGAAATTTTCCCGAGTTTTCAGATTTAACCGATTGCATCGATTATATCGATTTCACCCATTTCATAGGTAGTATTTATAAGACGTTATCGATTTTAGCAATATTATCGATTTTCCCGAGTTATGAGATTTTACCGAGTTTTCAGATTTAACCGATTGCATCGATTATATTGTATTCACCCATTTCATAGGTAGTATTTATAAGATGTTATCGATTTTAGCGATATTATCGATTTTCCCGAGTTATGAGATTTTACCGAGTTTTCAGATTTAACCGATTATATCGATTTCACCCATTTCATAGGTAGTATTAATAAGACGTTATCGATTTTAGCGATATTATCGATTTTCCCGAGTTATGAGATTTGACCGAGTTTTGAGATTTTACCGAGTTTTCAGATTTAACCGATTGCATCGATTATATCGATTTCACCCATTTCATAGGTAGTATTAATAACACGTTATCAATTTTAGCGATATTATCGATTTTCCCGAGTTATGAGATTTGACCGAGTTTTGAGATTTTACCGAGTTTTCAGATTTAACCGATTGCATCGATTATATCGATTTCACCCATTTCATAGGTAGTATTAATAACACGTTATCAATTTTAGCGATATTATCGATTTTCCCGAGTTATGAGATTTTACCGAGTTTTCAGATGTAACCGATTGCATCGATTTCGACCATTTCATAGGTAGTATTTATAAGACGTTATCGATTTTAGCGATATTATCGATTTTCCCGAGTTATGAAATTTTCCCGAGTTATGAGATTTTACCGAGTTTTCAGATTCAACCGATTGCATCGATTATATCGATTTTACCCATTTCATAGGTAGTATTTATAACACGTTATCGATTTTAGCGATATTAGCGATTTTCCCGAGTTATGAGATTTTACCGAGTTTTCAGATTTAACCGATTGCATCGATTATATTGTATTCACCCATTTCATAGGTAGTATTTATAAGACGTTATCGATTTTAGCGATATTAGCGATTTTCCCGAGTTATGAGATTTTACCGAGTTTTCAGATTTAACCGATTGCATCGATTATATTGTATTCACCCATTTCATAGGTAGTATTTATAATACATTATCGATTTTAGCGATATTATCGATTTTCCCGAGTTATGAAATTTTTCCGAGTTTTCAGATTTAACCGATTGCATCGATTATATTGTATTCACCCATTTCATAGGTAGTATTTATAAGACGTTATCGATTTTAGCGATATTATCGATTTTCCCGAGTTATGAAATTTTCCCGAGTTATGAGATTTTACCGAGTTTTCAGATTTAACCGATTGCATCGATTATATCGATTTCACCCATTTCATAGGAAGTATTTATAAGACGTAATCGATTTAAGCGATATTATCGATTTTCCCGAGTTATGAAATTTTACCGAGTTATGAGATTTTACCGAGTTTTCAGATTTAACCGATTGCATCGATTATATCGATTTCGCCCATTTCATAGGTAGTATTAATAACACGTTATCGATTTTAGCGATATTAGCGATTTTCCCTAGTTATGAGATTTGACCGAGTTTTGAGATTTTACCGAGTTTTCAGATTTAACCGATTGCATCGATTATATCGATTTCACCCATTTCATAGGTAGTATTAATAACACGTTATCAATTTTAGCGATATTATCGATTTTCCCGAGTTATGAAATTTTCCCGAGTTATGAGATTTTACCGAGTTTTCAGATTTAACCGATTGCATCGATTATATTGATTTCACCCATTTCATAGGTAGTATTTATAAGACGTTATCGATTTTAGCGATATTATGGATTTTCCCGAGGTATGAGATTTTACCGAGTTTTCAGATTTAACCGATTGCATCGATTGTATCGATTTCGACCATTTCATAGGTAGTATTAATAACACGTTATCGTTTTTAGCGATATTATCGATTTTCCCGAGTTATGAGATTTTACCGAGTTTTCAGATTTAACCGATTGCATCGATTATATCGATTTTACCCATTTCATAGGTAGTATTTATAAGACGTTATCGATTTTAACGATATTATCGATTTTCCCGAGTTATGAGATTTTACCGAGTTTTCAGATTTAACCGATTGCATCGTTTATATCGTATTCACCCATTTCATAGGTAGTATTTATAAGACGTTATCGATTTTAGCGATATTATCGATTTTCCCGAGTTATGAGATTTTACCGAGTTTTCAGATTTAACCGATTGCATCGATTATATTGTATTCACCCATTTCATAGGTAGTATTTATAAGATGTTATCGATTTTAGCGATATTATCGATTTTCCCGAGTTATGAGATTTTACCGAGTTTTCAGATTTAACCGATTGCATCGATTATATTGTATTCACCCATTTCATAGGTAGTATTTATAAGATGTTATCGATTTTAGCGATATTATCGATTTTCCCGAGTTATGAGATTTTACCGAGTTTTCAGATTTAACCGATTGCATCGATTATATCGATTTTACCCATTTCATAGGTAGTATTTTTAAGACGTTATCGATTTTAGCGATATTATCGATTTTCCCGAGTTATGAGATTTTACCGAGTTTTCAGATTTAACCGATTGCATCGATTATATCGATTTCACCCATTTCATAGGTAGTATTTATAAGACGTTATCGATTTTCCCGAGTTATGAAATTTTACCGAGTTATGAGATTTTACCGAGTTTTCAGATTTAACCGATTGCATCGATTATATCGATTTCGCCCATTTCATAGGTAGTATTTATAAGACGTTATCGATTTTAGCGATATTATCGATTTTCCCGAGTTATGAGATTTTACCGAGTTTTCAGATTTAACCGATTGCATCGATTATATTGTATTCACCCATTTCATAGGTAGTATTTATAAGAAGTTATAGATTTTAGCGATATTATCGATTTTCCCGAGTTATGAAATTTTACCGAGTTATGAGATTTTACCGAGTTTTCAGATTTAACCGATTGCATCGATTATATCGATTTCACCCATTTCATAGGTAGTATTTATAAGACGTTATCGATTTTAGCGATATTATCGATTTTCCCGAGTTATGAAATTTTCCCGAGTTATGAGATTTTACCGAGTTTTCAGATTTAACCGATTGCATCGATTATATCGATTTCACCCATTTCATAGGTAGTATTTATAAGACGTTATCGATTTAAGCGATATTATCGATTTTCCCGAGTTATGAAATTTTACCGAGTTATGAGATTTTACCGAGTTTTCAGATTTAACCGATTGCATCGATTATATCGATTTCACCCATTACATAGGTAGTATTTATAAGACGTTATCGATTTTAGCGATATTATCGATTTTCCCGAGTTATGAGATTTTACCGAGTTTTCAGATTTAACCGATTGCATTGATTATATCGATTTCACCCATTTCATAGGTAGTATTAATAAGACGTTATCGATTTGAGCGATATTATCGATTTTCCCGAGTAATGAAATTTTCCCGAGTTATGAAATTTTCCCGAGTTTTCAGATTTAACCGATTGCATCGATTATATCGATTTCACCCATTTCATAGGTAGTATTTATAAGACGTTATCGATTTTAGCGATATTATCGATTTTCCCGAGTTATGAGATTTTACCGAGTTTTCAGATTTAACCGATTGCATCGATTATATTGTATTCACCCATTTCATAGGTAGTATTTATAAGATGTTATCGATTTTAGCGATATTATCGATTTTCCCGAGTTATGAGATTTTACCGAGTTTTCAGATTTAACCGATTATATCGATTTCACCCATTTCATAGGTAGTATTAATAAGACGTTATCGATTTTAGCGATATTATCGATTTTCCCGAGTTATGAGATTTGACCGAGTTTTGAGATTTTACCGAGTTTTCAGATTTAACCGATTGCATCGATTATATCGATTTCACCCATTTCATAGGTAGTATTAATAACACGTTATCAATTTTAGCGATATTATCGATTTTCCCGAGTTATGAGATTTTACCGAGTTTTCAGATGTAACCGATTGCATCGATTTCGACCATTTCATAGGTAGTATTTATAAGACGTTATCGATTTTAGCGATATTATCGATTTTCCCGAGTTATGAAATTTTACCGAGTTATGAGATTTTACCGATTTTTCAGATTTAACCGATTGCATCGATTATATCGATTACACCTATTTCATAGGTAGTATTTATAAGACGTTATCGATTTTAGCGATATTATCGATTTTCCCGAGTTATGAGATTTTACCGAGTTATGAGATTTTACCGAGTTTTCAGATTTAACCGATTGCATCGATTATATCGATTTCGCCCATTTCATAGGTAGTATTTATAAGACGTTATCGATTTTAGCGATATTATCGATTTTCCCGAGTTATGAAATTTTACCGAGTTATGAGATTTTACCGAGTTTTCAGATTTAACCGATTGCATCGATTATATTGTATTCACCCATTTCATAGGTAGTATTAATAAGACGTTATCGATTTTAGCGATATTATCAATTTTCCCGGGTTATGAGATTTTACCGAGTTTTCAGATTTAACCGATTGCATCGATTATATCGATTTCACCCATTACATAGGTAGTATTTATAAGACGTTATCGATTTTAGCGATATTATCGATTTTCCCGAGTTATGAGATTTTACCGAGTTATGAGATTTTACCGAGTTTTCAGATTTAACCGATTGCATCGATTATATCGATTTTACCCATTTCATAGGTAGTATTTATAACACGTTATCGATTTTAGCGATATTAGCGATTTTCCCGACTTATGAGATTTGACCGAGTTATGAGATTTTACCGAGTTTTCAGATTAAACCGATTGCATCGATTATATCGATTTCGACCATTTCATAGGTAGTATTAATAACACGTTATCGATTTTAGCGATATTAGCGATTTTCCCTAGTTATGAGATTTGACCGAGTTTTGAGATTTTACCGAGTTTTCAGATTTAACCGATTGCATCGATTATATCGATTTCACCCATTTCATAGGTAGTATTAATAACACGTTATCAATTTTAGCGATATTATCGATTTTCCCGAGTTATGAAATTTTCCCGAGTTATGAGATTTTACCGAGTTTTCAGATTTAACCGATTGCATCGATTATATTGATTTCACCCATTTCATAGGTAGTATTTATAAGACGTTATCGATTTTAGCGATATTATGGATTTTCCCGAGGTATGAGATTTTACCGAGTTTTCAGATTTAACCGATTGCATCGATTATATCGATTTCGACCATTTCATAGGTAGTATTAATAACACGTTATCGTTTTTAGCGATATTATCGATTTTCCCGAGTTATGAGATTTTACCGAGTTTTCAGATTTAACCGATTGCATCGATTATATCGATTTCACCCATTTCATAGGTAGTATTTACAAGACGTTATCGATTTTAGCGATATTATCGATTTTCCCGAGTTATGAAATTTTCCCGAGTTATGAGATTTTACCGAGTTTTCAGATTTAACCGATTGCATCGATTATATCGATTTCACCCATTTCATAGGTAGTATTTATAAGACGTTATCGATTTAAGCGATATTATCGATTTTAGCGATATTATGGATTTTCCCGAGGTATGAGATTTTACCGAGTTTTCAGATTTAACCGATTGCATCGATTATATCGATTTCGACCATTTCATAGGTAGTATTAATAACACGTTATCGTTTTTAGCGATATTATCGATTTTCCCGAGTTATGAGATTTTACCGAGTTTTCAGATTTAACCGATTGCATTGATTAGATCGATTTCACCCATTTCATAGGTAGTATTAATAAGACGTTATCGATTTGAGCGATATTATCGATTTTCCCGAGTAATGAAATTTTCCCGAGTTATGAAATTTTCCCGAGTTTTCAGATTTAACCGATTGCATCGATTATATCGATTTCACCCATTTCATAGGTAGTATTTATAAGACGTTATCGATTTTAGCAATATTATCGATTTTCCCGAGTTATGAGATTTTACCGAGTTTTCAGATTTAACCGATTGCATCGATTATATTGTATTCACCCATTTCATAGGTAGTATTTATAAGATGTTATCGATTTTAGCGATATTATCGATTTTCCCGAGTTATGAGATTTTACCGAGTTTTCAGATTTAATTGATTATATCGATTTCACCCATTTCATAGGTAGTATTAATAAGACGTTATCGATTTTAGCGATATTATCGATTTTCCCGAGTTATGAGATTTGACCGAGTTTTGAGATTTTACCGAGTTTTCAGATTTAACCGATTGCATCGATTATATCGATTTCACCCATTTCATAGGTAGTATTAATAACACGTTATCAATTTTAGCGATATTATCGATTTTCCCGAGTTATGAGATTTGACCGAGTTTTGAGATTTTACCGAGTTTTCAGATTTAACCGATTGCATCGATTATATCGATTTCACCCATTTCATAGGTAGTATTAATAACACGTTATCAATTTTAGCGATATTATCGATTTTCCCGAGTTATGAGATTTTACCGAGTTTTCAGATGTAACCGATTGCATCGATTTCGACCATTTCATAGGTAGTATTTATAAGACGTTATCGATTTTAGCGATATTATCGATTTTCCCGAGTTATGAAATTTTCCCGAGTTATGAGATTTTACCGAGTTTTCAGATTCAACCGATTGCATCGATTATATCGATTTTACCCATTTCATAGGTAGTATTTATAACACGTTATCGATTTTAGCGATATTAGCGATTTTCCCGAGTTATGAGATTTTACCGAGTTTTCAGATTTAACCGATTGCATCGATTATATTGTATTCACCCATTTCATAGGTAGTATTTATAAGACGTTATCGATTTTAGCGATATTATCGATTTTCCCGAGTTATGAGATTTTACCGAGTTTTCAGATTTAACCGATTGCATCGATTATATTGTATTCACCCATTTCATAGGTAGTATTTATAAGACATTATCGATTTTAGCGATATTATCGATTTTCCCGAGTTATGAAATTTTCCCGAGTTTTCAGATTTAACCGATTGCATCGATTATATTGTATTCACCCATTTCATAGGTAGTATTTATAAGACGTTATCGATTTTAGCGATATTATCGATTTTCCCGAGTTATGAGATTTTACCGAGTTTTCAGATTTAACCGATTGCATCGATTATATCGATTTCGACCATTTCATAGGTAGTATTTATAAGACGTTATCGATTTTAGCGATATTATCGATTTTCCCGAGTTATGAAATTTTCCCGAGTTATGAGATTTTACCGAGTTTTCAGATTTAACCGATTGCATCGATTATATCGATTTCACCCATTTCATAGGAAGTATTTATAAGACGTAATCGATTTAAGCGATATTATCGATTTTCCCGAGTTATGAAATTTTACCGAGTTATGAGATTTTACCGAGTTTTCAGATTTAACCGATTGCATCGATTATATCGATTTCGACCATTTCATAGGTAGTATTAATAACACGTTATCGATTTTAGCGATATTAGTGATTTTCCCTAGTTATGAGATTTGACCGAGTTTTGAGATTTTACCGAGTTTTCAGATTTAACCGATTGCATCGATTATATCGATTTCACCCATTTCATAGGTAGTATTAATAACACGTTATCAATTTTAGCGATATTATCGATTTTCCCGAGTTATGAGATTTTACCGAGTTTTCAGATTTAACCGATTGCATCGATTATATCGATTTCACCCATTTCATAGGTAGTATTTACAAGACGTTATCGATTTTAACGATATTATCGATTTTCCCGAGTTATGAGATTTTACCGAGTTTTCAGATTTAACCGATTGCATCGTTTATATCGTATTCACCCATTTCATAGGTAGTATTTATAAGACGTTATCGATTTTAGCGATATTATCGATTTTCCCGAGTTATGAAATTTTACCGAGTTATGAGATTTTACCGAGTTTTCAGATTTAACCGATTGCATCAATTATATCGATTTCACCCATTTCATAGGTAGTATTTATAAGACGTTATCGATTTTAGCGATATTATCGATTTTCCCGAGTTATGAGATTTTACCGAGTTTTCAGATTTAACCGATTGCATCGATTATATTGTATTCACCCATTTCATAGGTAGTATTTATAAGATGTTATCGATTTTAGCGATATTATCGATTTTCCCTAGTTATGAGATTTTACCGAGTTTTCAGATTTAACCGATTGTATCGATTATATCGATTTCACCCATTTCATAGGTAGTATTTTTAAGACGTTATCGATTTTAGCGATATTATCGATTTTCCCGAGTTATGAGATTTTACCGAGTTTTCAGATTTAACCGATTGCATCGATTATATTGTATTCACCCATTTCATAGGTAGTATTTATAAGAAGTTATAGATTTTAGCGATATTATCGATTTTCCCGAGTTATGAAATTTTACCGAGTTATGAGATTTTACCGAGTTTTCAGATTTAACCGATTGCATCGATTATATCGATTTCACCCATTTCATAGGTAGTATTTATAAGACGTTATCGATTTTAGCGATATTATCGATTTTCCCGAGTTATGAAATTTTCCCGAGTTATGAGATTTTACCGAGTTTTCAGATTTAACCGATTGCATCGATTATATCGATTTCACCCATTTCATAGGTAGTATTTATAAGACGTTATCGATTTAAGCGATATTATCGATTTTCCCGAGTTATGAAATTTTACCGAGTTATGAGATTTTACCGAGTTTTCAGATTTAACCGATTGCATCGATTATATCGATTTCACCCATTACATAGGTAGTATTTATAAGACGTTATCGATTTTAGCGATATTATCGATTTTCCCGAGTTATGAGATTTTACCGAGTTTTCAGATTTAACCGATTGCATTGATTATATCGATTTCACCCATTTCATAGGTAGTATTAATAAGACGTTATCGATTTGAGCGATATTATCGATTTTCCCGAGTAATGAAATTTTCCCGAGTTATGAAATTTTCCCGAGTTTTCAGATTTAACCGATTGCATCGATTATATCGATTTCACCCATTTCATAGGTAGTATTTATAAGACGTTATCGATTTTAGCAATATTATCGATTTTCCCGAGTTATGAGATTTTACCGAGTTTTCAGATTTAACCGATTGCATCGATTATATTGTATTCACCCATTTCATAGGTAGTATTTATAAGATGTTATCGATTTTAGCGATATTATCGATTTTCCCGAGTTATGAGATTTTACCGAGTTTTCAGATTTAATTGATTATATCGATTTCACCCATTTCATAGGTAGTATTAATAAGACGTTATCGATTTTAGCGATATTATCGATTTTCCCGAGTTATGAGATTTGACCGAGTTTTGAGATTTTACCGAGTTTTCAGATTTAACCGATTGCATCGATTATATCGATTTCACCCATTTCATAGGTAGTATTAATAACACGTTATCAATTTTAGCGATATTATCGATTTTCCCGAGTTATGAGATTTGACCGAGTTTTGAGATTTTACCGAGTTTTCGATTTTAGCGATATTATCGATTTCCCCGAGTTATGAGATTTTACCGAGTTTTCAGATGTAACCGATTGCATCGATTTCGACCATTTCATAGGTAGTATTTATAAGACGTTATCGATTTTAGCGATATTATCGATTTTCCCGAGTTATGAAATTTTCCCGAGTTATGAGATTTTACCGAGTTTTCAGATTCAACCGATTGCATCGATTATATCGATTTTACCCATTTCATAGGTAGTATTTATAACACGTTATCGATTTTAGCGATATTAGCGATTTTCCCGAGTTATGAGATTTTACCGAGTTTTCAGATTTAACCGATTGCATCGATTATATTGTATTCACCCATTTCATAGGTAGTATTTATAAGACGTTATCGATTTTGGCGATATTATCGATTTTCCCGAGTTATGAGATTTTACCGAGTTTTCAGATTTAACCGATTGCATCGATTATATTGTATTCACCCATTTCATAGGTAGTATTTATAAGACATTATCGATTTTAGCGATATTATCGATTTTCCCGAGTTATGAAATTTTCCCGAGTTTTCAGATTTAACCGATTGCATCGATTATATTGTATTCACCCATTTCATAGGTAGTATTTATAAGACGTTATCGATTTTAGCGATATTATCGATTTTCCCGAGTTATGAGATTTTACCGAGTTTTCAGATTTAACCGATTGCATCGATTATATCGATTTCACCCATTTCATAGGTAGTATTTATAAGACGTTATCGATTTTAGCGATATTATCGATTTTCCCGAGTTATGAAATTTTCCCGAGTTATGAGATTTTACCGAGTTTTCAGATTTAACCGATTGCATCGATTATATCGATTTCACCCATTTCATAGGAAGTATTTATAAGACGTAATCGATTTAAGCGATATTATCGATTTTCCCGAGTTATGAAATTTTACCGAGTTATGAGATTTTACCGAGTTTTCAGATTTAACCGATTGCATCTGTAACGTAATGAAACACCGCAGTCTGGTTAACAACTACTTTATTAACAACGTGGAGGTACTTCTACATTAAAGTAATAAATATACAGAAATACCCACAACATCTTTCCCTTACAAAAATAGAATAAAAACATAATGAACCTTAAACTCATAAAATAAAAGCGGCCGTCTATGAATGAGTGAATGACCGGAGAAGTAAGTATTTGGTTAAAGCTTATTATTTAAAGCCTTACTACGTGTTACAGGAGGTGAGTAAGGACTTAGGATGCTTCCATCCAAATCCATACTTGGCACATAGTCATCATCACCCTCATTACCCGAAAGAAACATATCATCGTCATCATCCGATACAACAATAAAACTATTATTAGTCTCCTTTTCCTTTTGATTGGTTATGGACGCACTCTTAATTAAATGTCGGCGATTACGCCGGTAGATACCTTTTTTATTTTTTACTATATAAGAACGCGGGGTTGGCGCTTTTGCTACTACTTTACCACGAATCCTTTCATTATTATGTTCTAGCATTATTACGTCATCGCCCACATTTAACTCTGGTAGCGACTTACAATGTTGATCATAATATAATTTAGTTTTTGCTTGCTTATTTAGTATTAATTTATGTTGTAATTCATCCTCCTTATTATTAGACTTTAACAAATCGGGATGATCGGCAGTCTACAGTTTAGTCGCCGTCCCATCATTAGTCGTGCAGGAGAATTCAAATTTTCCCGCGGTGTATTTCTATAACTCAGCAAACTTAAATAAAAATCTGTATTACTTTCTATAGATTTTTTTAACATTTTCTTTATGGTTTGTACAGCTCTTTCACTTTTTCCATTCGACTGTGCGTAATATGGAGACGACGTAACGTGATGAAATCCCCACTCTATAGAAAAAATATTAAAATTGCGACACGAAAATTGTGGACCATTGTCACTGATAACCGTATCTGGTATTCCGTATCGTGCAAAATTTTCCTTCATAGCCTGTATTACTGAGTTAGATGAAATATCTCTTAACTGTGCTACTTCAACAAAACTAGAATAATAATCAATTAAAATCAAATAACTTTTTTTTGCATATTCAAATATATCTGTACCGATTTTATTCCAAGGCAAGTCTGGTATGGACACCGGTATCATAGGCTCCTTACTCGGTTTGTTTGAATTCTCCTGACACACTTTACACTTTCGTATATAATTTTCTATATCTTTGGCTATACCCGGCCAAAATAACACTTCGCGAGCACGCCTTTTGCAACGATCGATTCCCAAATGGCCCTCGTGAATTAACTTCAACATCTCATTCTGCAGAGACTGTGGAATTAAAACCTGCTTGTTTTTAAATATAACCCCATCTACAGAATACAACTCTTCTCTCATAGACCAATAGTATTTTAATTCAGTACATACATTAAACTTGTCAGGCCAGCCCTGATGAATATATTTTAGTAACAACTTTAAAGCTTTATCTTTAAGGGTTTCTTGTTTAATACAGGTGAACTTGCTTTGTGACATTGGCACGCTGTTAACTATCATTTTAATTTGACATAAAATAGCTCCACTAATACTATCGTTATATAGATCTGGAAGAGGTGCTCGCGATAATGTATCGGGTATATACATGTACTTTCCAGGCTTGTAAGTAACCAAAACATCATAACCTTGAATTTTCAACATCATTCGTTGTAAACGTGCTGGGATCGCATCTAAGGACTTTTTAAAAATACTTTCAAGTGGTTTATGGTCTGTTTCTACAACCACACAATTTTTGCCGTAAATGTATTGGTGAAATTTCTCACAAGCGAATACGATAGCCAACATTTCCTTTTCTATCTGTGCGTACCTTTGTTGAGTTTCGGTTAACGTGCGTGACGCGTACTCGACTGGCCGTCCGTCCTGCATGAGCACGGCCCCCAGTGCGACACTGCTCGCGTCCACTGATAACAATACCGGACCACTAACACTAAACAATGATAAAACCGGTGCATTACAAATTAATTCTTTTAATTTGTCAAATGCTTTTTTGTGACCGAATTCCCAACTCCACACAACATCTCTTTTCAATAACCTTGTTAATGGAAAAATATGTTCCGAGTAATTAGGTATAAACTTTGAAAGAAAATTTATAGTTCCTAAAAACCGTACTAAACTTTTACGATCCGTTGGTTCCGGCATGTTACTTATTGCCCTAACTTTCTCAGGGTCCATTTTCATTCCCTCCTTATTAAAAATATGACCCAAATACGTAACTTCCTCTACACATATTCGACATTTATCTTTGTTGAATTTTAAATTAATTTCCCGAGCTCTATTCAACAACGCTTTTAACCGTATATCGTGTTCATATTTATTTGTACCCCAACAAATTATATCGTCAATAAATGAATCTACCCCGTCTAAGCCTTCAAATAACTGTTTAATTTTTGCGTGAAAAACTTCAGGTGCACAATTCAATCCAAATGGTAATCGTAAATATTGATATCTACCAAAAGGTGTACTAAATGTACATAGGTCTGCACTAGAATTGTCTAATTTCACCGACCAAAATCCTGAATTGGCGTCTAATACCGAAAAATACTTTGCACCGTTTAGTTTAGTAGCCAATTCGTTGATCGTTGGTA
The DNA here is from genome assembly GCA_964056405.1 of Acronicta alni. Lineage (NCBI taxonomy): Eukaryota > Metazoa > Arthropoda > Insecta > Lepidoptera > Noctuidae > Acronicta > Acronicta alni. Next base: position 16,501 of record OZ043934.1, on the reverse strand, counting down.
ATTGAAAATGTGCACGTCGTATAGCCTTATTGAGTGGCCTTGGGTCTAAACATACTCGCAACTGTCCATTTTTCTTAGCCACGATCACTAATGAGTTCACCCAAGGAGTTGGGTGAGTTACCTTTCTAATAACCCCCAGGTCGATCATCCGATTCAACTCATCTTGTAACTTATCACGTAATCCTAACGGTACTTTACGAGGCGCACAAATCACCGGTATCACAGTTTTGTCAACCACAATATGATAGTTGCCCGGCAAACATCCCAATCCATTAAATAAATCATGAAATTCTGTCTGAACATTTAAATTATGGACCCTTTTTACTAATCCTAAAGTTAAACAAGCTTGTAATCCCAGAACACTTTGACAGTCTATGAGGGCTATAGCAAATTTCAATTCGTATACAACATTCTTATACCACCATTTCAAATTACAAACACCTTTTATTGGAATAAAATCCCCACTGTAAGATTGCAATTTAACATGTTGACCAATACTAATCAAGTGACTGTTGTAACCTAGTGATAAAAATCGTTTATAGGATAAAACACTGATGTCTGCACCCGTGTCCAATTTAAATTTTTCAAAACCACAGTCACCTCGAAGTGTTTCGAACCAGTCCTCAGAAAAAGTGTTTATCTCAGACACATTATACAAAATAGATATAAAAAATGACTCACAATCGTCTTCTTCATCGTATTTTTCTTCACTTGTACCTACATCGTAAATTTTTTTAACATGACCTTTTTTTAATTTGCACATTCTAGCAAAATGCCCATAATTTTCACACACATAACACTGCACAACAATAGCTGGACACGCGGTAGGCTCAGTACAGTCACCTCCACACCGAAGACAGTGCTCTGAACCACCTGATTGGCGAACCGTGTTGGAAGCGGACCCAGCCGCACCACGAGCTCGAGGCCGCGGGCGCCACCGGCCGCGCCAGCCGCCTCGGCCGCGGCCACCGCCACCACGCACTCCAACCGCGTCGACCTGCACCGATCCCGATTCCGTTGCACCCCGCGTCTCCAATATACGGTTACTGTCGTTAGAAATTTCATGAACTTGGCAAATTTTTATTGCTTTTTCTAAAGTTAAATCTTCTGTTCTTAATAAGCGGTCTCGTACAACTGTGCTTTTCGTACCGCATACAATTCGGTCACGAATTAGCTCCTCCTCCAAAGTTTTAAAACAACAATTTCTACTCAACAGTTTCAATGCTGTTACATATTGATCAATAGACTCGCCAGTTTCCTGATTTCGTGTAAAAAAATTATACCTGGCCAAAGTTATATTTTGTCTTAGACCAAAATATTCATCAAACTTCTTGATTAACAATGTGACGTCATCCTTTTGACTATCTTGATCAAATGTAAAGGTCTCGTAAACATCGAACCCCTCGGGTCCAATCAGGTTGACCAGCAAGCTGGCTTGTACACTACAATCCTCTTTATGCACCCCAGATGCTTTCAAAAATAACGTGAATTGTTTTTTCCATTTCTTCCACGCGTCAGCCCGGCTGACGGAGCTGCCTACCAAACTTAATTCCGGTGGGGGTCGCGCGTGTTCCATAATTAACAACACTTCCTAGGCTATTATTTGACAATATAATCACAATAACTGCTGATTTTCGCAAGTATTACAATTATTTTCACCGCTGTCACCATGTAACGTAATGAAACACCGCAGTCTGGTTAACAACTACTTTATTAACAACGTGGAGGTACTTCTACATTAAAGTAATAAATATACAGAAATACCCACAACAGCATCGATTATATCGATTTCGACCATTTCATAGGTAGTATTAATAACACGTTATCGATTTTAGCGATATTAGCGATTTTCCCTAGTTATGAGATTTGACCGAGTTATGAGATTTTACCGAGTTTTCAGATTTAACCGATTGCATCGATTATATCGATTTCACCCATTTCATAGGTAGTATTTATAAGACGTTATCGATTTTAGCGATATTATCGATTTTCCCGAGTTATGAAATTTTCCCGAGTTATGAGATTTTACCGAGTTTTCAGATTTAACCGATTGCATCGATTATATCGATTTCACCCATTTCATAGGTAGTATTTATAAGACGTTATCGATTTAAGCGATATTATCGATTTTCCCGAGTTATGAAATTTTACCGAGTTATGAGATTTTACCGAGTTTTCAGATTTAACCGATTGCATCGATTATATCGATTTCACCCATTACATAGGTAGTATTTATAAGACGTTATCGATTTTAGCGATATTATCGATTTTCCCGAGTTATGAGATTTTACCGAGTTATGAGATTTTACCGAGTTTTCAGATTTAACCGATTGCATCGATTATATCGATTTCACCCATTTCATAGGTAGTATTTATAAGACGTTATCGATTTTAGCGATATTATCGATTTTCCCGAGTTATGAGATTTTACCGAGTTTTCAGATTTAACCGATTGCATCGATTATATTGTATTCACCCATTTCATAGGTAGTATTTATAAGATGTTATCGATTTTAGCGATATTATCGATTTTCCCGAGTTATGAGATTTTACCGAGTTTTCAGATTTAACCGATTATATCGATTTCACCCATTTCATAGGTAGTATTAATAACACGTTATCAATTTTAGCGATATTATCGATTTTCCCGAGTTATGAGATTTTACCGAGTTTTCAGATGTAACCGATTGCATCGATTTCGACCATTTCATAGGTAGTATTTATAAGACGTTATCGATTTTAGCGATATTAGCGATTTTCCCGAGTTATGAGATTTTACCGAGTTTTCAGATTTAACCGATTGCATCGATTATATTGTATTCACCCATTTCATAGGTAGTATTTATAAGACGTTATCGATTTTAGCGATATTATCGATTTTCCCGAGTTATGAGATTTTACCGAGTTTTCAGATTTAACCGATTGCATCGATTATATTGTATTCACCCATTTCATAGGTAGTATTTATAAGACGTTATCGATTTTAGCGATATTATCGATTTTCCCGAGTTATGAAATTTTACCGAGTTATGAGATTTCACCGAGTTTTCAGATTTAACCGATTGCATCGATTATATCGATTATATCGATTTCGACCATTTCATAGGTAGTATTTATAAGACGTTATCGATTTTAGCGATATTATCGATTTTCCCGAGTTATGAGATTTTACCGAGTTTTCAGATTTAACCGATTGCATCGATTATATCGATTTCGACAATTTCATAGGTAGTATTAATAACACGTTATCGATTTTAGCGATATTATCGATTTTCCCGAGTTATGAGATTTTACCGAGTTTTCAGATGTAACCGATTGCATCGATTTCGACAATTTCATAGGTAGTATTAATAACACGTTATCGATTTTAGCGATATTATCGATTTTCCCGAGTTATGAGATTTTACCGATTTTTCAGATGTAACCGATTGCATCGATTTCGACCATTTCATAGGTAGTATTTATAACACGTTATCGATTTTAGCGATATTATCGATTTTCCCGAGTTATGAGATTTTACCGAGTTTTCAGATTTAACCGATTGCATCGATTATATCGATTTCGACCATTTCATAGGTAATACGATATAAACGATGCAATCGGTTAAATCTGAAAACTCGGTAAAATCTCATAACTCGGGAAAATCGATAATATCGTTAAAATCGATAACGTCTTGTAAATACTACCTATGAAATGGGTGAAATCGATATAATCGATGCAATCGGTTAAATCTGAAAACTCGGTAAAATCTCATAACTCGGGAAAATCGATAATATCGCTAAAATTGATAACGTGTTATTAATACTACCTATGAAATGGGTGAAATCGATATAATCGATGCAATCGGTTAAATCTGAAAACTCGGTAAAATCTCAAAACTCGGTCAAATCTCATAACTAGGGAAAATCGATAATATCGCTTAAATCGATTACGTCTTATAAATACTTCCTATGAAATGGGTGAAATCGATATAATCGATGCAATCGGTTAAATCTGAAAACTCGGTAAAATCTCATAACTCGGGAAAATTTCATAACTCGGGAAAATCGATAATATCGCTAAAATCGATAACGTCTTATAAATACTACCTATGAAATGGGTGAAATCGATATAATCGATGCAATCGGTTAAATCTGAAAACTCGGTAAAATCTCATAACTCGGGAAAATCGATAATATCGCTAAAATCGATAACGTCTTATAAATACTACCTATGAAATGGGTGAATACAATATAATCGATGCAATCGGTTAAATCTGAAAACTCGGGAAAATTTCATAACTCGGGAAAATCGATAATATCGCTAAAATCGATAATGTCTTATAAATTCTACCTATGAAATGGGTGAATACAATATAATCGATGCAATCGGTTAAATCTGAAAACTCGGTAAAATCTCATAACTCGGGAAAATCGATAATATCGCCAAAATCGATAACGTCTTATAAATACTACCTATGAAATGGGTGAATACAATATAATCGATGCAATCGGTTAAATCTGAAAACTCGGTAAAATCTCATAACTCGGGAAAATCGCTAATATCGCTAAAATCGATAACGTGTTATAAATACTACCTATGAAATGGGTAAAATCGATATAATCGATGCAATCGGTTGAATCTGAAAACTCGGTAAAATCTCATAACTCGGGAAAATTTCATAACTCGGGAAAATCGATAATATCGCTAAAATCGATAACGTCTTATAAATACTACCTATGAAATGGTCGAAATCGATGCAATCGGTTAAATCTGAAAACTCGGAAAAATTTCATAACTCGGGAAAATCGATAATATCGCTAAAATCGATAACGTCTTATAAATACTACCTATGAAATGGGTGAATACAATATAATCGATGCAATCGGTTAAATCTGAAAACTCGGTAAAATCTCATAACTCGGGAAAATCGCTAATATCGCTAAAATCGATAACGTGTTATAAATACTACCTATGAAATGGGTAAAATCGATATAATCGATGCAATCGGTTGAATCTGAAAACTCGGTAAAATCTCATAACTCGGGAAAATTTCATAACTCGGGAAAATCGATAATATCGCTAAAATCGATAACGTCTTATAAATACTACCTATGAAATGGTCGAAATCGATGCAATCGGTTACATCTGAAAACTCGGTAAAATCTCATAACTCGGGAAAATCGATAATATCGCTAAAATTGATAACGTGTTATTAATACTACCTATGAAATGGGTGAAATCGATATAATCGATGCAATCGGTTAAATCTGAAAACTCGATAAAACCTCAAAACTCGGTCAAATCTTATAACTCGGGAAAATCGATAATATCGCTAAAATCGATAATAACCGATTGCATCGATTATATCGATTTCACCCATTTCATAGGTAGTATTAATAACACGTTATCAATTTTAGCGATATTATCGATTTTCCCGAGTTATGAGATTTTACCGAGTTTTCAGATGTAACCGATTGCATCGATTTCGACCATTTCATAGGTAGTATTTATAAGACGTTATCGATTTTAGCGATATTATCGATTTTCCCGAGTTATGAAATTTTCCCGAGTTATGAGATTTTACCGAGTTTTCAGATTCAACCGATTGCATCGATTATATCGATTTTACCCATTTCATAGGTAGTATTTATAACACGTTATCGATTTTAGCGATATTAGCGATTTTCCCGAGTTATGAGATTTTACCGAGTTTTCAGATTTAACCGATTGCATCGATTATATTGTATTCACCCATTTCATAGGTAGTATTTATAAGACGTTATCGATTTTAGCGATATTATCGATTTTCCCGAGTTATGAGATTTTACCGAGTTTTCAGATTTAACCGATTGCATCGATTATATTGTATTCACCCATTTCATAGGTAGTATTTATAAGACATTATCGATTTTAGCGATATTATCGATTTTCCCGAGTTATGAAATTTTCCCGAGTTTTCAGATTTAACCGATTGCATCGATTATATTGTATTCACCCATTTCATAGGTAGTATTTATAAGACGTTATCGATTTTAGCGATATTATCGATTTTCCCGAGTTATGAGATTTTACCGAGTTTTCAGATTTAACCGATTGCATCGATTATATCGATTTCGACCATTTCATAGGTAGTATTTATAAGACGTTATCGATTTTAGCGATATTATCGATTTTCCCGAGTTATGAAATTTTCCCGAGTTATGAGATTTTACCGAGTTTTCAGATTTAACCGATTGCATCGATTATATCGATTTCACCCATTTCATAGGAAGTATTTATAAGACGTAATCGATTTAAGCGATATTATCGATTTTCCCGAGTTATGAAATTTTACCGAGTTATGAGATTTTACCGAGTTTTCAGATTTAACCGATTGCATCGATTATATCGATTTCGACCATTTCATAGGTAGTATTAATAACACGTTATCGATTTTAGCGATATTAGCGATTTTCCCTAGTTATGAGATTTGACCGAGTTTTGAGATTTTACCGAGTTTTCAGATTTTGCATCGATTATATCGATTTCGCCCATTTCATAGGTAGTATTTATAAGACGTTATCGATTTTAGCGATATTATCGATTTTCCCGAGTTATGAAATTTTACCGAGTTATGAGATTTTACCGAGTTTTCAGATTTAACCGATTGCATCGATTATATCGATTTCACCCATTTCATAGGTAGTATTTATAAGACGTTATCGATTTTAGCGATATTATCGATTTTCCCGAGTTATGAGATTTTACCGAGTTTTCAGATTTAACCGATTGCATCGATTATATCGATTTCGACAATTTCATAGGTAGTATTAATAACACGTTATCGATTTTAGCGATATTATCGATTTTCCCGAGTTATGAGATTTTACCGAGTTTTCAGATGTAACCGATTGCATCGATTTCGACAATTTCATAGGTAGTATTAATAACACGTTATCGATTTTAGCGATATTATCGATTTTCCCGAGTTATGAGATTTTACCGATTTTTCAGATGTAACCGATTGCATCGATTTCGACCATTTCATAGGTAGTATTTATAACACGTTATCGATTTTAGCGATATTATCGATTTTCCCGAGTTATGAGATTTTACCGAGTTTTCAGATTTAACCGATTGCATCGATTATATCGATTTCGACCATTTCATAGGTAGTATTAATAACACGTTATCGTTTTTAGCGATATTATCGATTTTCCCGAGTTATGAGATTTTACCGAGTTTTCAGATTTAACCGATTGCATCGATTATATCGATTTCGACCATTTCATAGGTAGTATTAATAACACGTTATCGTTTTTAGCGATATTATCGATTTTCCCGAGTTATGAGATTTTACCGAGTTTTCAGATTTAACCGATTGCATCGATTATATCGATTTCACCCATTTCATAGGTAGTATTAATAACACGTTATCAATTTTAGCGATATTATCGATTTTCCCGAGTTATGAGATTTTACCGAGTTTTCAGATGTAACCGATTGCATCGATTTCGACCATTTCATAGGTAGTATTTATAAGACGTTATCGATTTTAGCGATATTATCGATTTTCCCGAGTTATGAAATTTTACCGAGTTATGAGATTTTACCGAGTTTTCAGATTTAACCGATTGCATCAATTATATCGATTTCACCCATTTCATAGGTAGTATTTATAAGACGTTATCGATTTTAGCGATATTATCGATTTTCCCGAGTTATGAGATTTTACCGAGTTTTCAGATTTAACCGATTGCATCGATTATATTGTATTCACCCATTTCATAGGTAGTATTTATAAGATGTTATCGATTTTAGCGATATTATCGATTTTCCCGAGTTATGAGATTTTACCGAGTTTTCAGATTTAACCGATTATATCGATTTCACCCATTTCATAGGTAGTATTAATAAGACGTTATCGATTTTAGCGATATTATCGATTTTCCCGAGTTATGAGATTTGACCGAGTTTTGAGGTTTTACCGAGTTTTCAGATTTAACCGATTGCATCGATTATATCGATTTCACCCATTTCATAGGTAGTATTAATAACACGTTATCAATTTTAGCGATATTATCGATTTTCCCGAGTTATGAGATTTTACCGAGTTTTCAGATGTAACCGATTGCATCGATTTCGACCATTTCATAGGTAGTATTTATAAGACGTTATCGATTTTAGCGATATTATCGATTTTCCCGAGTTATGAAATTTTCCCGAGTTATGAGATTTTACCGAGTTTTCAGATTCAACCGATTGCATCGATTATATCGATTTTACCCATTTCATAGGTAGTATTTATAACACGTTATCGATTTTAGCGATATTAGCGATTTTCCCGAGTTATGAGATTTTACCGAGTTTTCAGATTTAACCGATTGCATCGATTATATTGTATTCACCCATTTCATAGGTAGTATTTATAAGACGTTATCGATTTTAGCGATATTATCGATTTTCCCGAGTTATGAAATTTTTCCGAGTTTTCAGATTTAACCGATTGCATCGATTATATCGATTCCACCCATTTCATAGGTAGTATTTATAAGACGTCATCGATTTTAGCGATATTATCGATTTTCCCGAGTAATGAAATTTTACCGAGTTATGAGATTTTACCGAGTTTTCAGATTTAACCGATTGCATCGATTATATCGATTTCACCCATTTCATAGGGAGTATTTATTAGACGTTATCGATTTTAGCGATATTATCGATTTTTTCGAGTTATGAGATTTTACCGAGTTTTCAGATTTAACCGATTGCATCGATTATATCGATTTCACCCATTTCATGGTTAGGTTAGGTTTTTTTTTTTTTTTTTTTTTTTTTTTTTTTTTTTTTTTTTTTTTTTTTTTTTTTTTTTTGGACTAATTCCGCCAACATAATTGGCGCCTTTTACTATCTAATTCTCATCCATACCAGTTCTCGCATTTTTGCCTCTCGTACTTTCATTCATCATACTGGTTCTTTCTCTTATCCATCACCATTCTTTCTTTCTGTGGGTGGGATTCCCATTTCTATGCTATTAATCCTATCTTTATGTTCTGTGTTGTCTATTAGGGGTATGACTACAATTTGTACTCTTTATTTTCAATTTACACTATTACACTTTTTACATTTTAGAATCTTAACTTCTATTGCTTTATTTTAATCACTATCTTAATTCTAAACATTTGCTTATCTTAACATTATTCTTATTCTAACTAAATCTAGGCTTACATTATTATACTGCTGCTTATTCTTATTTACATTTTGTATGCAATTTTTCCTATGCTAGTAAGTTTATATGGCAATATAAATCTAGCATAGTGTTTTCATCTGCTTTTATTTTTACTTATGACTACTTGAGCTATTTTCTCGCAGTAGGCTAAGAACGCATGTCTATCACTGCTTGCTACTATATAGTGAATATTTGCTGCGTTAATTTTGACATTTAGTCTTTGCTCCAACTCGAATCTACCTATCGCGTACGCGGGACAGTCCGTAAGGATGTGCGGAACGGTTTCTGCCACGCTAGGGTCGCAGATGCACGATGGGCTCTCCTTGCACTTGAAACGGTTCAAGTACTCTGAGAACCCACCGTGCCCGGTCAAAACCTGCGTGAGCACTCCTACTGGCCTCACCTGTTTTACAATACGGAAGGCGGCTATGGCGTCCGGGAAGAACATCTTCGTCACGGAGGCCGTCTCGCCTGACACATATCTCCGATTCCATTCATCGAGCGATCCCATACGGATCTGGCTTCTGATGAATGAAATCGGACACTTGTCGTAGTTCGGCTTCCTCCGCGACGACAATGCTGCCTCCTTAGCCAGCGTGTCTGCGCGCTCGTTACCTGGCAGGCCCGCGTGCGCCTTGATCCAGAACAAAGACACAGCTTTGCTCTGGTCCACCGCACGAGCCAGATTGGCTCTTGCGCGTACTGCCAGGGGATGGAGCGAGCCATGGTTTGCAAGCGTCTGCAATGCTGCCATTGAGTCGCTGTACAACCCATAACTCGCCTCTTTGCGCTTGAGGATCACGTCCGTTGCCTCGCAAATGGCCAAGAGTTCCGCCTGGTAGACTGTGCAGTACGCGGCGAGGCTAAGCTTGAGGTTCTGGATCTCGCCTTCATTGTCCCATAAGGACAATGCTGCTCCAACCTTCCCCTCAATCTTGCTGCCGTCAGTGAAGATTCGCACTGCCTGCACGTTCTGGCTGTCCACAAGCTGTTGGTCTACCAAGCACATGAACTCAAGGGGCATTTGCGAAGCGGGGTGAGGGGCTTCCGCAAACCCCACCATATTCTCGATTTCCCTATCTCCCGGTATATGCTGGGATGACCCTCTCCTCGCTTCATACATGGCAGCTGCCTCTTGTATGCGCAGGTCCAGAGGTAGTATCCCAGACAACACCAGTGCCGAGTTTAGGGAAACCGTACGGTAGGATTTGCAGAGCTTCTGGACGAATCCTCGTTGCACCGAACCTAGCCTCCTCCGTATTCCCTGCTTAGCGGTAGCGGGAGCCCAGGCGGCGGCTGCGTACGTGACAATGGGCTCTATAGTTGCTGTGTAGATAGTGTGTATGACCTCCCTGTTCAGTCCCCAACTTACTTTGGCTGCGCGGGAAAGCTGCTTATATATTTCCGCTGCTTTTTTGCAGACGTTAGCGGCGTGGTCGTTAAAAGTGAGTTTGTCGTCTATTGTGAGCCCCAGTAATTTCATCTTCCTGACCATGCCGATGCCGACCCCGGCCATGCTCAGGATTGGGGTGTCGTACTTAAGCTTGTTGGTTATAAGCATCGCACAGGTTTTGTGCGGTGCAAACCTCAGCTTATTTCTGACGCCCCAACTCTGAACATGGGCGAGGGCTGCATTGGCGGTCCTGGACACTTCGGCTGCCGTGTCTCCGTCCACAACCATGACGATGTCATCCGCAAAAGCTTGTATAAAGCTCCCACGCAGTTCCAATTCTTGAAGAAGCGGGTCCAGCAGAAGATTCCACAATATTGGACCACCGATTGACCCCTGGACACAGCCCTTGTTCGTCTCTACTGCGCATTCTTCCCCGGCATATCGTACCCTGACTTTCCTACCGTCGAGGTAGCTACTCAGTAGCCTCCTAGTGTTCACCGGGCACCTTTCCTCAGCCAGCCTGACTTTGATTGCCGGCCACCAGGCACTGTCGAAGGCCCCCTCTATATCCAGCGACACCAGGACAATTAGCTTCTTCAGCCTCAACTTGTCCCTGACGTGTTTAACTAAAGTATAGAGGGCGTCCTCGGTGCTCTTCTGGGGCATAAAGCCAAACTGACGAGTACTGAGCCGCGGCACAAGCTGCCATTTAATCCGTGCTACTATCATCTTCTCCAGGACCTTCCCCAAGACCGGCAGGAGACCTATCGGTCTGTATGACTTGGGGTTCGTATAATCTTCCTTGCCCGGTTTTCTGAGGACCACCACCGTAGCCTCTTTCCAGATGTCCGGGAAATGTGCCAGTTCTAGGCACTTGTTGTACAGGGCAAGGAATGCGTCCGGGTCCTGGCAGATTGCTCGACTGCAGATATCCGATGTAAAACCATCCCCTCCTGGAGCTTTTTTGGGATTGAAGCTGGCCACTGCAGTCTTCAGTTCCAGTGGTGTAAACGGTGGGTCATGATTTTCATCATGCTGCCACTCGTTTACCCGTCTGGCTGCCTCTCTGGTGGGTTAGGTTAGGTTAGGTTAGGTTAGGTTAGGTTAGGTTAGGTTAGGTTAGGTTAGGTTAGGTTAGGTTAGGTTAGGTTAGGTTAGGTTAGGTTAGGTTAGGTTAGGTTAGGTTAGGTTAGGTTAGGTTAGGTTAGGTTAGGTTAGGTTAGGTTAGGTTAGGTTAGGTTAGGTTAGGTTAGGTTAGGTTAGGTTAGGTTAGGTTAGGTTAGGTTAGGTTAGGTTAGGTTAGGTTAGGTTAGGTTAGGTTAGGTTAGGTTAGGTTAGGTTAGGTTAGGTTAGGTTAGGTTAGGTTAGGTTAGGTTAGGTTAGGTTAGGTTAGGTTAGGTTAGGTTAGGTTAGGTTAGGTTAGGTTAGGTTAGGTTAGGTTAGGTTAGGTTAGGTTAGGTTAGGTTAGGTTAGGTTAGGTTAGGTTAGGTTAGGTTAGGTTAGGTTAGGTTAGGTTAGGTTAGGTTAGGTTAGGTTAGGTTAGGTTAGGTTAGGTTAGGTTAGGTTAGGTTAGGTTAGGTTAGGTTAGGTTAGGTTAGGTTAGGTTAGGTTAGGTTAGGTTAGGTTAGGTTAGGTTAGGTTAGGTTAGGTTAGGTTAGGTTAGGTTAGGTTAGGTTAGGTTAGGTTAGGTTAGGTTAGGTTAGGTTAGGTTAGGTTAGGTTAGGTTAGGTTAGGTTAGGTTAGGTTAGGTTAGGTTAGGTTAGGTTAGGTTAGGTTAGGTTAGGTTAGGTTAGGTTAGGTTAGGTTAGGTTAGGTTAGGTTAGGTTAGGTTAGGTTAGGTTAGGTTAGGTTAGGTTAGGTTAGGTTAGGTTAGGTTAGGTTAGGTTAGGTTAGGTTAGGTTAGGTTAGGTTAGGTTAGGTTAGGTTAGGTTAGGTTAGGTTAGGTTAGGTTAGGTTAGGTTAGGTTAGGTTAGGTTAGGTTAGGTTAGGTTAGGTTAGGTTAGGTTAGGTTAGGTTAGGTTAGGTTAGGTTAGGTTAGGTTAGGTTAGGTTAGGTTAGGTTAGGTTAGGTTAGGTTAGGTTAGGTTAGGTTAGGTTAGGTTAGGTTAGGTTAGGTTAGGTTAGGTTAGGTTAGGTTAGGTTAGGTTAGGTTAGGTTAGGTTAGGTTAGGTTAGGTTAGGTTAGGTTAGGTTAGGTTAGGTTAGGTTAGGTTAGGTTAGGTTAGGTTAGGTTAGGTTAGGTTAGGTTAGGTTAGGTTAGGTTAGGTTAGGTTAGGTTAGGTTAGGTTAGGTTAGGTTAGGTTAGGTTAGGTTAGGTTAGGTTAGGTTAGGTTAGGTTAGGTTAGGTTAGGTTAGGTTAGGTTAGGTTAGGTTAGGTTAGGTTAGGTTAGGTTAGGTTAGGTTAGGTTAGGTTAGGTTAGGTTAGGTTAGGTTAGGTTAGGTTAGGTTAGGTTAGGTTAGGTTAGGTTAGGTTAGGTTAGGTTAGGTTAGGTTAGGTTAGGTTAGGTTAGGTTAGGTTAGGTTAGGTTAGGTTAGGTTAGGTTAGGTTAGGTTAGGTTAGGTTAGGTTAGGTTAGGTTAGGTTAGGTTAGGTTAGGTTAGGTTAGGTTAGGTTAGGTTAGGTTAGGTTAGGTTAGGTTAGGTTAGGTTAGGTTAGGTTAGGTTAGGTTAGGTTAGGTTAGGTTAGGTTAGGTTAGGTTAGGTTAGGTTAGGTTAGGTTAGGTTAGGTTAGGTTAGGTTAGGTTAGGTTAGGTTAGGTTAGGTTAGGTTAGGTTAGGTTAGGTTAGGTTAGGTTAGGTTAGGTTAGGTTAGGTTAGGTTAGGTTAGGTTAGGTTAGGTTAGGTTAGGTTAGGTTAGGTTAGGTTAGGTTAGGTTAGGTTAGGTTAGGTTAGGTTAGGTTAGGTTAGGTTAGGTTAGGTTAGGTTAGGTTAGGTTAGGTTAGGTTAGGTTAGGTTAGGTTAGGTTAGGTTAGGTTAGGTTAGGTTAGGTTAGGTTAGGTTAGGTTAGGTTAGGTTAGGTTAGGTTAGGTTAGGTTAGGTTAGGTTAGGTTAGGTTAGGTTAGGTTAGGTTAGGTTAGGTTAGGTTAGGTTAGGTTAGGTTAGGTTAGGTTAGGTTAGGTTAGGTTAGGTTAGGTTAGGTTAGGTTAGGTTAGGTTAGGTTAGGTTAGGTTAGGTTAGGTTAGGTTAGGTTAGGTTAGGTTAGGTTAGGTTAGGTTAGGTTAGGTTAGGTTAGGTTAGGTTAGGTTAGGTTAGGTTAGGTTAGGTTAGGTTAGGTTAGGTTAGGTTAGGTTAGGTTAGGTTAGGTTAGGTTAGGTTAGGTTAGGTTAGGTTAGGTTAGGTTAGGTTAGGTTAGGTTAGGTTAGGTTAGGTTAGGTTAGGTTAGGTTAGGTTAGGTTAGGTTAGGTTAGGTTAGGTTAGGTTAGGTTAGGTTAGGTTAGGTTAGGTTAGGTTAGGTTAGGTTAGGTTAGGTTAGGTTAGGTTAGGTTAGGTTAGGTTAGGTTAGGTTAGGTTAGGTTAGGTTAGGTTAGGTTAGGTTAGGTTAGGTTAGGTTAGGTTAGGTTAGGTTAGGTTAGGTTAGGTTAGGTTAGGTTAGGTTAGGTTAGGTTAGGTTAGGTTAGGTTAGGTTAGGTTAGGTTAGGTTAGGTTAGGTTAGGTTAGGTTAGGTTAGGTTAGGTTAGGTTAGGTTAGGTTAGGTTAGGTTAGGTTAGGTTAGGTTAGGTTAGGTTAGGTTAGGTTAGGTTAGGTTAGGTTAGGTTAGGTTAGGTTAGGTTAGGTTAGGTTAGGTTAGGTTAGGTTAGGTTAGGTTAGGTTAGGTTAGGTTAGGTTAGGTTAGGTTAGGTTAGGTTAGGTTAGGTTAGGTTAGGTTAGGTTAGGTTAGGTTAGGTTAGGTTAGGTTAGGTTAGGTTAGGTTAGGTTAGGTTAGGTTAGGTTAGGTTAGGTTAGGTTAGGTTAGGTTAGGTTAGGTTAGGTTAGGTTAGGTTAGGTTAGGTTAGGTTAGGTTAGGTTAGGTTAGGTTAGGTTAGGTTAGGTTAGGTTAGGTTAGGTTAGGTTAGGTTAGGTTAGGTTAGGTTAGGTTAGGTTAGGTTAGGTTAGGTTAGGTTAGGTTAGGTTAGGTTAGGTTAGGTTAGGTTAGGTTAGGTTAGGTTAGGTTAGGTTAGGTTAGGTTAGGTTAGGTTAGGTTAGGTTAGGTTAGGTTAGGTTAGGTTAGGTTAGGTTAGGTTAGGTTAGGTTAGGTTAGGTTAGGTTAGGTTAGGTTAGGTTAGGTTAGGTTAGGTTAGGTTAGGTTAGGTTAGGTTAGGTTAGGTTAGGTTAGGTTAGGTTAGGTTAGGTTAGGTTAGGTTAGGTTAGGTTAGGTTAGGTTAGGTTAGGTTAGGTTAGGTTAGGTTAGGTTAGGTTAGGTTAGGTTAGGTTAGGTTAGGTTAGGTTAGGTTAGGTTAGGTTAGGTTAGGTTAGGTTAGGTTAGGTTAGGTTAGGTTAGGTTAGGTTAGGTTAGGTTAGGTTAGGTTAGGTTAGGTTAGGTTAGGTTAGGTTAGGTTAGGTTAGGTTAGGTTAGGTTAGGTTAGGTTAGGTTAGGTTAGGTTAGGTTAGGTTAGGTTAGGTTAGGTTAGGTTAGGTTAGGTTAGGTTAGGTTAGGTTAGGTTAGGTTAGGTTAGGTTAGGTTAGGTTAGGTTAGGTTAGGTTAGGTTAGGTTAGGTTAGGTTAGGTTAGGTTAGGTTAGGTTAGGTTAGGTTAGGTTAGGTTAGGTTAGGTTAGGTTAGGTTAGGTTAGGTTAGGTTAGGTTAGGTTAGGTTAGGTTAGGTTAGGTTAGGTTAGGTTAGGTTAGGTTAGGTTAGGTTAGGTTAGGTTAGGTTAGGTTAGGTTAGGTTAGGTTAGGTTAGGTTAGGTTAGGTTAGGTTAGGTTAGGTTAGGTTAGGTTAGGTTAGGTTAGGTTAGGTTAGGTTAGGTTAGGTTAGGTTAGGTTAGGTTAGGTTAGGTTAGGTTAGGTTAGGTTAGGTTAGGTTAGGTTAGGTTAGGTTAGGTTAGGTTAGGTTAGGTTAGGTTAGGTTAGGTTAGGTTAGGTTAGGTTAGGTTAGGTTAGGTTAGGTTAGGTTAGGTTAGGTTAGGTTAGGTTAGGTTAGGTTAGGTTAGGTTAGGTTAGGTTAGGTTAGGTTAGGTTAGGTTAGGTTAGGTTAGGTTAGGTTAGGTTAGGTTAGGTTAGGTTAGGTTAGGTTAGGTTAGGTTAGGTTAGGTTAGGTTAGGTTAGGTTAGGTTAGGTTAGGTTAGGTTAGGTTAGGTTAGGTTAGGTTAGGTTAGGTTAGGTTAGGTTAGGTTAGGTTAGGTTAGGTTAGGTTAGGTTAGGTTAGGTTAGGTTAGGTTAGGTTAGGTTAGGTTAGGTTAGGTTAGGTTAGGTTAGGTTAGGTTAGGTTAGGTTAGGTTAGGTTAGGTTAGGTTAGGTTAGGTTAGGTTAGGTTAGGTTAGGTTAGGTTAGGTTAGGTTAGGTTAGGTTAGGTTAGGTTAGGTTAGGTTAGGTTAGGTTAGGTTAGGTTAGGTTAGGTTAGGTTAGGTTAGGTTAGGTTAGGTTAGGTTAGGTTAGGTTAGGTTAGGTTAGGTTAGGTTAGGTTAGGTTAGGTTAGGTTAGGTTAGGTTAGGTTAGGTTAGGTTAGGTTAGGTTAGGTTAGGTTAGGTTAGGTTAGGTTAGGTTAGGTTAGGTTAGGTTAGGTTAGGTTAGGTTAGGTTAGGTTAGGTTAGGTTAGGTTAGGTTAGGTTAGGTTAGGTTAGGTTAGGTTAGGTTAGGTTAGGTTAGGTTAGGTTAGGTTAGGTTAGGTTAGGTTAGGTTAGGTTAGGTTAGGTTAGGTTAGGTTAGGTTAGGTTAGGTTAGGTTAGGTTAGGTTAGGTTAGGTTAGGTTAGGTTAGGTTAGGTTAGGTTAGGTTAGGTTAGGTTAG